>JAOTOM010004866.1:370000-535000 GCA_034440615.1 Ashinkailepas kermadecensis
AAGCCACTGCTTGGAACGAAGTCGTCAATATCATGGCAACCTCCAGCGGCCGACCGAGTCGCTGTTTGGAGTGACGTCATTAGTGTCAAGTCGGTGGGAAGTTCCACCAATCGAGTGCTAAATTTACGCGCTCCCACCACAAGGAATGTCGTCCATGTCTGCATGAAACTGATCAACTGATGATAAACTTGCGTGTAGCCGCTATCGGCGTGAACATAGAAGCCGCGTAGCGATTCAACCACATGCTAACATCCTACAATTGGCTTATTTTTATGGACACTTGCGGCGTTCTTCTAAATGTCTGCGACATCGCACACCCAACAAAGAACCATTTTCCCGGAGCACTGCCTGGCCCCTCCGAAATGGTGCTCGCTTCTGGCGACACGTGTTGGGCTTATGGCTCTAGAGGTTTGAGATAACGGCAGAAGACGACCACATTCTCCCGCCTGGCAAGTGCCACCGACAGTGGCGTATCGAGAAGTCCGCCAGCGGACAGCAAACTTTGCAACGGATAGCAAACTTTGCAACGAACTTGCCAACGGACAGAAGACTGCAAACTTTGCCGATTGGCCGTAGTGTTTGTATTCTTACGGACAAAGGAGAGTCTCGCTGCCAAAGAGCAGCGGCATGGCCCGGTCCCCCAGTGTTAAAATAATGGTTTTTCGTCAGGTTTTACATGTCGAAACGAGCACAGTAGGATGTCGAAATTTGCCACGGAATTAGTGCTATTTAAAATGCTTTTGATGTCTCTCAGACTCAAATTTGAGGATATGGCATACTTATGACTGTACCTTTATCATTGGTTTTGATATTCGTAATTTAGGAAGAGCTATATTCTGGATAGCGAGAAAATACCTATGCAATGAACTGGCATTGTATGCCATATCACATTACCTGATATGCCATTACCTGGCAATCACTTTATCTGAAATTTCGTTGCGAAATGTTCATGTATCGCCATCCCTTATCGAAAGTATGAGCATGGCACTTATGAACGAGATACTGTTAGAAAAGAGACGAAGACTTCATAAGCACGCATCAAGAAGCAAGATGTCGGTACTTCTTGGAGAAGGATGTTGATTGAGTGTTCAGAAAGTGGTATGTTCCACCCCATTTCACGAATAATGTATCACTGCGGTCCCCTGTACCCCTAACTACGTCATTGCTGACTGATGCAAGTGCCGTGCTTCTGCTGTTCGAGCGTTCATCCTCGTCAGACGTCCTCGTAACGATGCCGTAGCGTAACGATGCCGTAGCGTAACACGGCGTAATGTAGCGTGACGTGACGGCCGGCGGCTGGTCGGCTGGTCGCCGACTGGGTTTCGCCGGGCATCGGTGGGTCGATGCGTATGTGGAGCCCTCGTGCCAAGACCGTTCGATGCGATGGGGTGTGAATTGGGCGGTGATCGGAAGCGGGGCGGTGATCGGAAGCGAGTCGTGTTGCCGACCGCGTCTGTCAGCGCGATGTGTTCTGAGCCGAACACGACGGCGCGATCGAAGCGTTCTGCTCTGTCCTGCACGTCTCGAGTTGTAACGGCGAACGGAGCTCACCTGATGTTTCGACAGTTCAGCGGTATGCATCTTCTTGTCGAGGCGACGGAGGTCGGAGATGTCCGCAGTGGGTTGTTTCATGTTTGTGTCTGTGTGATTAGGGTTTTAGGGCGCATCGACCATGGTAGATCATTTAGCGCCCATATCTTTGTGTCTGGCTGGAGTTCCATTGTATGCCTTAATTTTGTTAAAGCCCAGGCTCCAAGCAGACAGATACTGCTGCATAGCTCCCTGCACGTGCCCCCGCCGTAACCTGCACATGCCCCCGCCATGGTCATTCGGCCACTTCGCTCCGCTGTTCCCGCTGTTGGCCACCGACATCCCGCTCTAACGACTCTTGGTGTCTCGTCCCGCTGACCTACCATGCTATTTCCGATGACCTCGTGTTGTCACCTTCCGGGCTCCCTGTCGCCTCGTTGACTCCCTTCCAGCTCCACACTGACTCTCGCAGACTTCGTGCTGACTTTCTACTGACTTCCTGTAGACTCGTTACTGCTTTCCTGTGGACCCGCTGTTGATTTCCTGCAGACTCGCTACTGCCTCTGTTCTCAAACCGTGCTAAATCCCCGCTGATACCTCACTGACGACTATTGCTTCCCGCTGGCTCCGTAGTTAGCGGGGACACTGTTAGCTCCTCCCCGTGCTGACTCCCCGATTCCCTCCTGACTCCCTGAGGACTCGTCACTACCTCTTCTCAATCCGGACTAGATCCCTGCTGATACCTCACTGTCGACTACATGCTCCCCGCTGGCTCCGTATTGATCCTGTTAGCCCCCCTCTCCCCGTACTGACTCCCTGCTGACTCCCTACTAACTCCCTACTAACTCCCTACTAACTTCCTGTTGACTCCCTACTGACTCCATAATGACTTACTACTGACTCCATGACTCCCTACTGACTCCATACTAATTTCCTGCTGACTCCATACTGACTCCCTGCTGACTCCCTACTGACTCCCTGCTGACTCCCTACTAACTCCCTACTAACTTCCTGTTGACTCCCTACTGACTCCATAATGACACCCTACTGACTCCATACTAACTCCCTGCTGACTCCATACTGACTCCCTGCTGACTCCCTACTAACTTCCTGTTGACTCCCTACTGACTCCATAGTGACTCACTACTGACTCCATGACTCCATACTGACTATGCTAACTCCCTGCTGGCTCCATACTGACTCCCTACATACTCCATACTGACTCACTACTAACTCCCTACTAACTTCCTGTTGACTCCCATACTGACTCAGTACTAACTCAATAATGACTCCATAATGACTCCCTGTTGACTCCCTGCTGACTCCCTACTGACTCCACAATGACTCCATACTGACTCTACACTGACTCCCTACTGACTCCCTACTGACTCCACACTGACTCCACACTAACTTCCTGCTGACTCCCTACTGACTCCATGCTGACTCCCTGCTGACTCTTCACTGGCCGTCGACAGTCCGCGGTAAGGCGCTGAAGCTGAACCAGCTGATCGACATGGCGGCGCAGATCGCCGCCGGCATGGCCTACCTGGAGTCGCAGAACTACATCCACCGCGACCTGGCCGCCCGCAACGTGCTGGTCGGCGAGAACAACATCGTCAAGATCGCCGACTTCGGCCTGGCGCGACTCATCAAGGAGAACGAGTACGAGGCGCGCGTCGGCGCCAGGTGAGTGGTGTGGTGTGTCGTGTCGTCGTGTCGTGTCGTGTCGTGTCGTGTCGTGTCGTGTCGTGTCGTGTCGTGTCGTGTCGTGTCGTGTCGTGTCGTGTCGTGTCGTGTCGTGTCGTGTCGGGTCGTGTCGGTGTCAACCATCGGCGGCGCTGCAGGTTCGTGACTTGGCCGCCACCGATACATTTTACAGGACATTTCGTTGTCTGACATTTCGTTCGGCTGGGTCGGATTGTATGTCGTCATCACGTGACTGTTTTAGTGCATCTACCCTGAAGAGGAAGCGCTCGACGGACCAGCAGAATTAAAGTGTGCCCTCGTATGCTAAGAAGATGATGTAATTTATCAACTTCCATTTTATGCCGAAAGCTCGGAAGCACTCTGCGGTTCTTTCATGCATTTCAATGCAAGGTGATTTATTGGAAACTGTGCAACAAGATTGCTGAGATGTGGGTTTTGCTCAGCGGAAAACAAGTTTCCGATCATTTCCGGAATGTAATTGGCCGCAAAGAACTATGGGGTCAATTCTGTTCCTCATTATAGTCAGACCGCAGACAAATAGGTGTTTGTAATCTAGAAAATAGGCGTTCTATATAGCCGTCATGCCTTAGTCGCCGGGATCCGAAAAAATCTTCCTTTTTGCATTGCATGAAGCATAACGTAGAAAGTCGCGTCAGCTACATGAATCCAGTATTATTTGGTTTTTAGGAACTATTCTGGATATTTTCTCAACAATAATGTTGCGATGTACCTGCTCGACATTTTCTACGTGATTGGAAGAAAAATTTACCGAAGAATTCGAGATCATGGTCTGATGAAAATATGGACAACATGAAGTGCAAATATGTCGTGTGTGCAGACGGCAGCGCAGCGAGGCTCTGTGTGTGTGGCGCCTGCTGTGTTCTGTAGCAGATGGGGGGAGTTTATGGACGTGTTGCAAGCGAATGAAGGAGTGATTCGGACGGGATTAAGAGCTGCTGTTGCGAAGTTATGGATGTAGTGCATCGCTATTGGCCAACATCATGCTGCGGATGACAGCAGAAGGTCCTGCAGAGGGCAGCAGCCTGGGCGGCTTTGTGGGCTGGCTACACCTTTTCGTGTCCGGTTTCGAGGAAAGTTCACTTTTCGGAAAGAAGTGTAGCCGATTGAGACGATCGACCATGATGGATTGAAGTTCGATCAACCTTTAACAGTTCGACAGTCCGATTGGTATTGTAGTGCCGCGGTCAGTGTTCCACAAACGCCACGAACATACATCCAATTTTGTGGAAATGAGCTGAAATGCTACGGAAATGCTCCTCGCAATGACTAGGTGATCACGTCTGAAGCGTGAATGCATCCATGCCTAAATAATCGGTATCGGTAAATATTATTATAACCGACATCGGTAAATATTATTGCTGGAATGCGTTCATGTTTTCCACAAATTTTCTTCAAAGCATGTAGTTGTGTGACCCCGATGAGGATCTGTTCTGTTTTCTGCATAATGCAAAATAAAGTTCGAGTCCTGCCGGTGTGCTCCGAGGGAGGCGATTCTTGTTGCGCGAACACCGTTTGGCCTTTGTATTGACAATTCCTTTTGGCATCCTGCATTGACGGTCATCGTTTGTTTATTGTTTGTTTATTTGGGCTTAAGGGCGCCTGAACTGCTAGTGGTTATCTAGCGCCCACATTGACGGTCATCATGACTGGCCTTTCTCAACGCTGGTGATGTGCGTTGTGAGCCTTCCATCGTTCCTCGTGCCGTTTGATGCGTCGAAATGATTACATCCAAATATTTCACAGTACCATCTGGTATGTGCCATCATGCATCGCCAATCGCGGTGCCCGACTATTCTCCGCGTACTTTGATCTCGGCTGGTGATGACGATCGATCCCCGCTCCCGGTACGGCCGCATTGCCCCCGCTGGTACGGACGATTTTCTGGCCATTTTCCGTTTGCCTGCTGTTGGACACAGTGTTCGCTGTACGACCAACGCAGTCGATGCGCCCGTAAGCCCCGGACACAGCGTTCGTGTGGTGATCTCCGACGTCCCCACGCCGCGCGGCGGTGATGCGGATCGGCCTTGTAACGCCGCGACAGCAGGTTTGACGAAGGTTCGCCGCCGCGCAGGTTCCCCATCAAGTGGACGGCTCCGGAGGCGGCCAACTACAGCAAGTTCTCCATCAAGTCGGACGTCTGGTCGTTCGGCATCCTGCTGACCGAGCTCATCACGTACGGACGCATCCCCTATCCGGGTGAGTGTCGCCGGCGCTGCGTGAGAGAGGGTGGCCTTGCGGTGTGCGTGACGTGCGGGATTACACGGCGGTCGGCGCACAGCTCGCGGTGCCGGGCCGGGGCGTCACCGGCCAGCAGTGAAGCGTCTCCCGGCAGTGGCAGCCGCTCGTGATGAGACCGGCGGGCGCGCGCAGAAGACGGCTGCCTCAGATCGCCCATGCGCGGCGGCACGTAGAATATGCTAAAGTATTTGAGTAAAACAAACTCAAGAACAGGGTTGGACTTTTGCTTTGTGATCGTGAATGTGGAGAGGAAAATTATTCGGTACTCGAGTACGGAGAGGATGCTTTTCTTTCAACCCGTGACATCAGAATTTCAGTGTGCACCTTCCGGTGAATATTGGGTACTATCACGGAGCAGGTTCTTGTCAAACAGCACTATTGTGAGATGAGAAGTACAATGAGAAGCGCAAATGAGAAGAATTATAGGATTATATTCTGGACATGGTAATGGTCTGGATATATACAATATTCAGGAACCGCCTATTTGGCGAACCCTGGGCATGAGTAATGCGGGTATTTGAGTAGCAGCCCGACATTTGGCGTGTAGGCGTCAGACGAGAGGCGCAGCAGCGGCCCGACATTTGGCGTGTTGGCGTCAGACGAGAGGCGCAGCAGCGGCCCGACATTTGGCGTGTAGGCGTCAGACGAGAGGCGCAGTGGCGGCCCGACATTTGGCGTGTAGGCGTCAGACGAGAGGCGCAGCAGCGGCCCGACATTTGGCGTGTAGGCGTCAGACGAGAGGCGCAGTAGCGGCCCGACATTTGGCGTGTAGGCGTCAGACGAGAGGCGCAGTGGCGGCCCGACATTTGGCGTGTAGGCGTCAGACGAGAGGCGCAGTGGCGGCCCGACATTTGGCGTGTAGGCGTCAGACGAGAGGCGCAGTGGCGGCCCGACATTTGGCGTGTAGGCGTCAGACGAGAGGCGCAGTAGCGGCCCGACATTTGGCGTGTAGGCGTCAGACGAGAGGCGCAGTAGCGGCCCGACATTTGGCGTGTAGGCGTCAGACGAGAGGCGCAGTGGCGGCCCGACATTTGGCGTGTAGGCGTCAGACGAGAGGCGCAGTAGCGGCCCGACATTTGGCGTGTAGGCGTCAGACGAGAGGCGCAGTGGCGGCCCGACATTTGGCGTGTAGGCGTCAGACGAGAGGCGCAGTGGCGGCCCGACATTTGGCGTGTAGGCGTCAGACGAGAGGCGCAGTAGCGGCCCGACATTTGGCGTGTAGACGTCAGACGAGAGGCGCAGTGGCGGCCCGACATTTGGCGTGTAGGCGTCAGACGAGAGGCGCAGTAGCGGCCCGACATTTGGCGTGTAGGCGTCAGACGAGAGGCGCATTGGCGGCCCGACATTTGGCGTGTAGGCGTCAGACGAGAGGCGCAGTGGCGGCCCGACATTTGGCGTGTAGGCGTCAGACGAGAGGCGCAGTGGCGGCCCGACATTTGGCGTGTAGGCGTCAGACGAGAGGCGCAGTAGCGGCCCGACATTTGGCGTGTAGGCGTCAGACGAGAGGCGCAGTGGCGGCCCGACATTTGGCGTGTAGGCGTCAGACGAGAGGCGCAGTGGCGGCCCGACATTTGGCGTGTTGGCATCAGACAAGAGGCGCAGCCAGCAGCCACCGCGCTCGGACGGCGCCTATCTAGGACACGCTCCAGTGTTCATATGGATGCAGTTGCCATTAGCTGCACGCGCTACGCGCCATAGTAGATCGCGGAGAAAGCATCATTTTTACGGTGAAAATGTCGAAAATGAGTGGAAAGCGCAAGGGCGACGGCAAAAAGAATGTCAACGTCGGTGAAAAGGTGATCAGAAAGATCCGACATGTGCCAAGGCCCATGCCGGAGGATATTTAGTGCACCGTACAGGGTGTGTCTGGCTGAATATGTGCCGTTCCGAGATGCTAGATAGTACGTCTACAGCCTTTAACGGTCAGGGCGAGAATATGAAGAACGTTAGATGCGCACTGAAGCCCAAATAACTGACTAAGCTGACCAGCTAAGAATTAGTAAAATCTGAAGCCAACTGTTGTGTTCTGGAATCAACAAGTGTTAATTCCAGGCGCGAGTATTTCAGTTCAGTATATTGTATGAAGATTTGTTGATGGGCGACTCAAGCCATATGTACGGTTAGTTAGTTAGTTATTTTGGCTTTAGGGCGCTTCGACCAGAGTTGATCATTCGCGTCCATCCATATGTACGGTTAGTGGACTGTTGGCATGGTAACTGTGTGCTGTGTGGACAGCTGTGAGACTGGTATAGGTCAGTAATGCCATGGTAACTGCGTGCCGTGTGAACAGCTGAGAGACGGATGTAGGTCAGTACTGGTGTGGAAACAGTGTACCATGTGGACACTTGTGAGACTGGTGTGGATCAGTACTGGTGTGGAAACTATACCGTGTGGACAGTTGTGAGAATAAACTTGTTATGGGCGCTATATGACCATTGCAGTCGATGCGCTCTTTAAACACAAATAACTAACTAACTGGTGTGGGTCAGTGCTGGTGTGGAAACTATGCCGTGTGGACAGCTGTGAGACTGGTGTGGGTCGGTACTGACATGGTACCTGTGTGCCGTGTGGACAGCTGTGAGACTGGTGTGGGTCGGTACTGACATGGTACCTGTGTGCCGTGTGGACAGCTGTGAGACTGGTGTAGATCAGTAAGGACGTGGTAACTATGGCAACCATCAGTTTGATTACTTCCTGAGATTGTCGTCATGTGCATCCCAGGTGTATCGTCTATTGTATTCTGGTGAAATTGGGGCAGATTTCGCCACCGCTGGCGATAATTGATCAAGTCGTCTGACCCGCCTCCGGTGGCAGTATGTGTCGGTGTGTTGCCGCCGTGCCGCTTCGTCTCGTGCTGCGTGCTCGGCGCCTGACCGGCCGGGCGGGCGCCTCTGCGCAGGCATGACCAACGCCGAGGTGCTGCACCAAGTGGAGCACGGCTACCGGATGCCGGCGCCGCCAAACTGCCCGCCGCAGCTGTACGACATCATGCTGCAGTGCTGGCACAAGGACCCCATGAAGCGGCCAACCTTCGACACCCTGCAGTGGCAGCTGGAGGACTTCTTCTCGCAGGACTCCACCGAGTACAAGGAGGCGGCCGGATTCTAGAGCCGGCCGTGCGGGGCGTGGCTGACCGCGGCCGCCGTGGGTGGTGGTGTGTTGTGTCGCCGACGGGTGAGGGGGGTGGGGCACCGGCCATCGTGGGGGTGATGTCAGCCGGGTGGGCGCCTCCACCTGGCGGTGACTGGTTCCGCCCGCGTGCTCCCGACCTTACCTCCGGATCACGATCTGCGGCACACACAGCCGACCGTGGGTCGCAGGCGGTTCCCGACCGTGGACACATCCTGAGGTCCTGACCAAGGACTGAGCATCCCGCCAGCAGCCAATTGTAGGGTCCAGAACATGGTCCCAAGCGTCCAGGACTGCGCAAATCCATGGTATCCCGACTACAACCTCGATACGTCCGAAATAGTACCCGCCAAGGACCACGAGCGTGCGCCTACGACCTCTCGCGATTGGTCATCGGGATAGGTCGCAGGCCCCAGGGACTGTGAATAGTCCAAATATCCTACGGTGCGGTTTTATTCATAGAGCCCGACCCTCTATAGCCATCGGCCTGTGTAGATGGCGCTGCAGGCCTCGGCGTGATAGTGGTGTCCTGGTGCGTCGGCACTGCCACGTTAAGTCCACTGCCTGCCGCCGCCCCGCCGTGGCGCTGGCTCGACACCAAATCCGCCGACGTGCCGTCCGGGCCGGCTCTGACCCGGGCAGCCCGGACGCCTCGCCGGCGCACCGGACGGCGTCGTTTGTCGGCGTGAGTGTTGTCGCTCGGACGCGGGCTGGTTCGGCTGAGCCGACGACGCACCCAGTCCCGGCCCGCTCCGGCGCCCGAGTTACTGGCCGTCTGTCGTGAGGGATCCGGTGGACCCGGTCCCCCCCCCCGCCCGTGCCGGCTCGGGCGCCTCGGACGCTGTCTCGTGCCACGCGAGTTGTAGGGCCTTACTGAGGGGAGGGAGGCGTAGCACGTCTTGCCTAGCGCCGGTGGGCCGGGGGTGGCGGCGCGTGTTGCCTGTTGTGGGCTCGTGCCACGTGGCCGCACAGCCCGGCGAGTGAGTGTGACGGCGGACGGTCCGCATTGCAGCCGTGCGCAGCTGCAATGCGGACCAGTTGGGCTGTCGGTGGGTGTCGACAGGCGCCTCGTGCGGTCGGGGCTCATATGTGTGTGTGTACGTGTGTGAGAGAGTTTGCCTGGTTCTGCGCCACGTCTGTCGTCAGTGTGAGACCCGATAGGTTCCCTGTGTGTGCTGTGTTGTGTAGGTGACCACGTGGGGATGCAGACTGCAATCGAGAAAGTGAGAGAAAGAGAGCGAGAGAGAGAGAGAGAGAGAGGCGTGCTTGGTGCTTGACCAGAAGTATGTGAGCAAAGAGGTCGCCAGCCATGCGGTGTCGCAAAGTCAAGCGCGATGCCGCCGGCGCGTTGTGTTCCGTGCCGATGACCACGTACACCTATACCTGCAAGTGCATGTGCGAGTGCAGCGCGTTATGTTCCGTGCCGATGACGAGTGCACCGACCTGATCGCTGCCGGTCGGGCCGATTCCGCTATTGATTGCTATTTTTGTACACCGCCCTTTATAGCCGGCAGCGTCGGCCGTCGACGTCGCGCCCGGCCGCCGGTATTTTACGTGTAGATGTGTCTTGTTTCGTCGCCTCTCCGTGTCGGCTTCCCGGCGCGGGCCGCGTCGGGTGGACGTTCCATTCGATCCGTGCGAATCACTGCCCGGCGATGTGTTTTCGGTTGCGCGGCTGGATGCGAGGCACGCACGCGTCTTGTTCTTTCAGCTGGCCGACCCGGGGCGTGCATTTGTCGCTGGCGCGAGATGCGAGCGAGCAGCGCGCGGCGATGCACCCCGCTTAGTTATATAGCTGCCTTTGTCCGGATCACGGCATGCGGCGACGGCTCTGGTGCGCGGGCATCGCGCCGACGTTGACCAGTGTACCCGTTGTGTCGATGTGGGCGCTGGCCGGGTAGGCGAAGGTGGCTGTAGGCGCAGTCTAGCTTGTGGTCTACCGGCTTCTACCGTAATTTTGTCACCGGCCGCGCCACATTTTCACTCTGCGACCATGTGTACCATTACCAGTTGATAAGACGAGAGCGTTTACTGTGAACGGTGTGTCGGCATGGAGCGATGCGTATTTTTAGCTCTGAGCATGGCTTTTCGATGTGTCCTGTATGCTGTACAGTCGTCATACGTCTCTTTTTCGATTTAGAGTCGCACTCTCCACATTCTACACCGATTTAGTTACGTGATTCTGCTTCTCACTGTCCTGTCTCCTATGGTTATTTTAGAATTTGCCTAATAAAGGAGCACCATGTGTGGTGTAGACTGTGGTTTTCGTTCTGCCGACCCGTCACCAAGATGCTTCGCGTGGTGTCTTCTTGCTTTTGCTTGCGTGATGACTGTCCGTTGTAGTTTGAAAGTTTAGTGGCACTCCAGCCTTCCCGGAGGGACGTCTTTTCCCGGCAGGAGCACCACCTTTCATGGGGGTGGCACATGCCCCCAGTGCCTGTGCTCAGCCTGAGCAGAACTTCCATTTAGTCAGGTCATCGTGGGGTTAAACGCATAAAATAAATAATGTATCATCGGCCACTACAAAGTCATGGCAGTTTTCAGTTTATTGTGCTATTAGTACCGTAACCTACGGTAGTCTTCGTCTCGCCAGCCTTACAATTTGACGAGGGTAGCGGCAAGCACTCAACATGCCCATTTGTGCTGGAGCTGCGGAAGAACAAAAACCAGCGCTTTTCCACCAGATGAGACTATTGAGACCATTCATTTTTAACTAGCGTGCCTACTCTTGTGTACGTCCGGAACAACAGAGGTCTATTTTTGGTATCGTAGTAGCGAGCGTTAGCGACAAATATCGATCTTCATCAGGAATCGGGGATACTCCGGAAGTTATCGCACCCGACACCACCAGAAGTTTCAGTGGACGCAGTAACACTATTCAGCAAATAACGATGGAAGTTGTGGGTTCATCAGACAGAACCAGAACTGACGCGAAACGAAATGCCTGTTCCCCTTACAGAGGGGCTGCACCGGACAAGCCCCAGGCCCTCATGCTCCATGTATGCCTATGTCCTATGCACCCTAATGCTTTAGGTGCACCCTTAACGGGGTGTTGCCTTCCGCATTGTTTTGATGGGGCCTTCTCCCTTCGCAGCCCCACCAATTATTTCAACTTATGACGTGAGCCCATATGGAATGTGCTCCAAACCCAGTTGGGCCCCCTCATTGCTTCCACGCACTGAAAATATGCTTGAGAAACATTCTGCCATACTTAATTAAGGGGCGTGTGTGGTGCGACGAAGATTTTGCTGAGAAAAGGGTTTGCCTACCTACCTCCTCCAAATAAAAAACTTGGTTGCCGGACAATATTCTAGTTAGTTAGTTAGTTGTTTGGGCTTAAGGGCGCGCCGACTACGAGGTCATTTAGCGCCCATCGGACAATATTCTAACGTTCGAGGTATTTTCAACTTCTTTTGGGCTTAAGAAACTGCTTTCTTTCCGAAGAGGGGCCCCTTTGGATGCGCTCGTGCTCCTGAACTACTACAAAAAAAACTCGGTGCCTGGGTAACGGTGCAAGAATCTAATTCAGGCCCCTAGCCCTTCGGCATCCCTCAGGCTACACCTCCTGCAGGGGTGCCATTTTGTATACGCTAAGGGGGAAATTACCCCATCACTACCGTGGCGGACCCAAGCACTGATTTGGACCCCAGTCAGACTGAAGTTCATTGGACCTTTTGGGGGCCCTCTTCCAGGACGCTCGAGTGCATCGCCCTTCCCCTCAATGAGTTTTTCTGCCAATGGCGCCCCTCTCCGGATAAAAATGTCATCAAACATCAATTGGCCCTCCAATCAATTTCACAAAGTTACACCTCTATCTTCTTATCCTCTTGATTTCCTCTTTGTTCATCCACATACGTGTAATGAACAAATATTCCAATGGCCTTAAAAAAGCCTCATAATAATTTCAATTAGCAGCTGCATATCTTTTCTCTTGATTCGGCTCCTCCCGACTGACAGTGATGATCGTACTCTCGGTAGCTCAGTGCCGGGGAAGCAGAAGTGTCGTTGGGTGTCACCCGAGCCGCCTGGGTGGGGAGTGTATGGTAATTAGCTTGAGCTTTGATAACTGAATTGTCTCCATAATAAAGACAAATCAGCGTATAATTTTAAGGTAAAAATTTGTAACCATATATATTTTTTGCGAGTTCCACGCAGAAGGAATCCAAGCCACAACATACCCACCGCACTTCCGTCGTTCTGCTTCGGTATTCACGGTTTCCGCATGGATGCACTTTCAACGGAGAACGAAGCAGAACAGGAGACACCTGAAGGTCGCCCATGACGATGGGCCGCCGAGGTTACAAGTACACCCAATGTTTCGGGCGTGGACAACACAAGCAACTGGTGTGGACAACACAAGCAACTGGCGTGGACAGCACAAGCAACGGGCGTGGACAGCACAAGCAACTGATCACGTGAGTGCGGATGATAATCCGAAAAGCCAATTACGCAATATGCTGGTCAGGTTCCACTCGTGCCAGGTGGATTCACCCAACGCACCACATTGCGCTCTCAGGCCAAATACCTAAAGGGTAGCAGGTAGGTAGGTAGGTAGGTGCCTATCAACCTACTTACCTAGGTAGATAGTTTATTTAGGAAATCACCAAACGGTGCTTGAAACCCTTGAAATTAGGTAGAGCCTACATAGGCACACTCCATGTACCGGACAAACTCGAGCCAAATGTAACTTAAACTTGAGCCAAAAAGGACAACATTCCCCACTCCCCTCATATCGTGGGATGATTCCATCTTAGCCTGCGTAGGTAAGTAGCTCCCGCCAAAAGTGAATGGGAACCTAGGACGGGGTGTGGAAGCTTCGACCTTAGGGGAAACTTGGGTAATATCAGACTGGAAGTAATATTTCACGTATATGACATTCTGTTCAGGTTATATCTTAGCTGTTCTCAACTTTTGGTTAGGCGACAAATTGAGCCCCAGTTTTTTCCTTTTACGTAGTTTTCAGTTTTTCCTTTTAAGTTGTTTTTCGTAGTGGCAGATCGGCATCTCTGGACCTCTGCGGAACAGCACTGCAGTCGAAGGGCCCGGCCCGGCTCGCAGCCGTTATTTGGAAGACGAATCTATGCCTTATACAAGTTTATATATATATATATATATATATATATATATACCTTTAACTTAGACACGTTTTATGACCTGCTTTCGTCGCATTGAATCGAAAGTAATTACAATTCCCGACCCTGGTCGTGCAGCAGTTCATCCTCCGCGGCCCGCCTCTAGCCCTCGCTCGCCCCCCCCAAGACAAGACAAAATGTTATCATGACCACAGCGTTACCATATACATCCTCCATCCGTGTCTAGGCTTCACACGGGCACTAACTAGAAGCCCTCACGAGTTTAAAAATGTTTATTACACCCTCGTCTCCACACCAGGACCAGCTCGATCTCCGCCAGTCAGCGCCGCGGCTATGGAAATGTTCACCAGCGCACACAGTCGCAGCAGGCCTGTTCCGATGCATTTATCCTGTATGCTGCCGAACACCCGTCGAGACGTGCCCAGGACACCTTCCGCCGCGCTCGGCGGGCGTCTGCGCACGGTATGTTCACAAGCCGCGGCACCCCCACTAGTCAGTTCATTCGCAGACCATCGCACAAACACCCCCGGGGGCGCCGCACACTCGCCGACCGGCGCCAGCAGTCATTTCGGGAAGGCGGGTTGACGGTGCGCACACGCATACCCGATCAGAGACGTGGATACAGACACGCGGCTCAGCACAAAGGCGAATACCTGTGAAGCCAGTCAACTATTTTCGTTCCGAAGAACATCGACCGTAGCAGGTCACTCAGTGCGGTAGCAAAGGCAAAGGATCTGGTGCAGAGTTGGACGATGAGGACAGTTAGTTATTTGGGCTGAAGGGCGCGCCGACTACGAGGTCACTTAGCGCCCATGGACGATGAGGATAAATAACCGGGAAAGGGAGACACAGAAACCGAGGCAGATCAGCGTCCCAGAGGTGCAGCTCGACTTGCCACACGTCAGGCGACACCGCACGCCGATAGGCGGAGACATGCGGACACGCCGGCCGAAGATTGCCCGGCCAAATGCTGGCAGACCAGCTGCCCGAGGCCGTACTGATGTGGCCTAATTACCGAACAAGCCTTGACGGCCATGCTCGTAATTACGGACCGACCGAGAGCGCCTGTGCTGCCCGTGCTCGCGAGCGGCAGCAGCTGGCGCCGGGATTGGCGGCGATATCGCGGGCCGTGATAGCGCCAGCGTGTCCCATTTGGCATCTGCACTTGACGTCTCGATTGTTCGGACATTTAGGATTATGGATGCATGAACGGTAATTGTTATACGCCGGAGAACCGCAGTATCCCGCTCAGTCCCGGAGTCTTGAGGACTATTTTTGGGAAGGAGAAGATGCGGGTGGTTAAATGAAACCATGTGGCACGGCCACCGACAGTGGCAGCAAAGCTTTGGATAACACCGAGCAAACATGGCCAGAGCAAAAGTTGAAGAACAGGTTGAAACTCTAAAAGGAATAACAGGTCGGTAGTGCGAAGTGCCAGTTGGTGGATCTGTACGTCGCTAACATTGAAACATATCCATGCAAATTGCGAACAGATATGCACACTACACACGAAATGGCCACGGCTGATCGACTTACCGTGATCGGGCATGTACTGTAATTGGAAAACGCATGATGCCAAACCATAGCACACTTCGTATTCTTTACACTGCCGAGAACAAGTCAATGCTCCCTGGTTTATAATGCACCAGATATTTACATTACGACAGTCTATTTCCCAAATCGCAAACTATTTAGGCACAGACTGAAAATAGAAATGCAATAATTTACCAAAAATAGCTCAATCGAATATCATTTCCAGCCAGCCACGAATATGCGACAAGAATAAACGTATCTGGAGAAGTTTTAACAACACCCAGATAAAGTATATCACCATGTGCTCGCCGTCCGCCACAATCCCATTGCAATGAAGGTGGCTCGCTCGGCCTTGGGACGCATCAAAGCCGTCAGCTATTCACAGTTCACCAACACCACCAAGCTCAGCAAAGGCCGGCGTCGAATGGTGGCCGACATACCAGCTGAACCAATCCCTGTCGGCTGCGAAGCTCCAACACGATAAATAGCACGACGGATAACAACCAAGATACAATATCGCGGCCGACGGGATTTCCACGCCTCTCGACAGGCCGACAGACGGGGGACGAACGAGCGGGCCCCGAACTATCTCACAGTCCGCGCCACGACACTGCAGTGGTAAGACAGCCTCTCGAAGCAGCAGATCTTCTCAGTGCTGATAGATCTGCCTCCTGAGACAGAAGACCCATTTCGGACAGCAGATACGTTTCGGCGGGTCGGGGTCGAGTGCACGGCCGTGCCGCTCGGAAGTCGGAACACGCGGCGCCACCGACCCCCGGCTCGGCGGCACCGCCGCAAGTCGCCGCCACGAGCACACGTGTCCGCAGTTGCGGCGACGGCCGGCAGGTGGCACGAGAGTCGGCAGTCGGTCCGCATCGGCCCGGCCCCGGCCAGCCGCCGGCCGGGGCTGGGCGGACCGTGGACAGCCAGCCGGCCAGCTGCCGGCTCTGGCGACACGTCAGGCTGACCCGGCCCCGCAGTGTCATTGACCTAGCTCCTCGGGCGATGCCAGACAGCCGCCGGCATCGGCGCACAGCAGCCGTCGCCGCCGGCATCGGCGCACAGCAGCCGTCGCTGCCGGCGCGACGCATCACCGCTCTCGTCGCCTACCCGGGTGAGATTCAATTCTTGCGCGCTAGACTGGCCCAGGCGTCGTCCTCCCAGCTCTGCCAGTCGTCCTCCTTGCCGTCGCCCAGGTCGATCAGCGACTTCTGGTCGCTGCCGCCGGCCGCCCTCCTGGCGCTGCCGCGCGCCTTGGCCGCCTTGGTCTTGGGCGCCACCAGCTGGGCGTCGTCCCACGCGGCTCCCGAGCCCCAGTGGGCGTCGCCAGCCGGCGCTCTGTAACACGGGAGGCATGGTGTCACGGCACATCCTAGTCAGTTATCTGGGCTTTGGGGCGCATCGACCATTTTGATCATACAGCGCCCATACGGCACATCCCGAGTCCCACTGCGCAACCAGAGCGTCTCCGGCCGGCGCTGTAACACCGAGAGGCATGCTGTCACCAGACGTCTCGAGCGCCACTCGGCGTTCCTGACAACGGATGGTCAGAACCCGGCAGCTGTCACGTCGAGGGTCATTTCACTTTGACCGCGGCTGTCGAACGTCGGCAAAAAGAAGCACGCACGGAACCGAGCGCTGACGGAATATGCAACGACGCACATCATACATAATGCATCTGCGTGCGAGGCTGGAGCGGAGAGCGTGCGAGTTCAAAACTGCCACCACTGTTCACGGCGCGGAACGGCGCCAAACACAACAGAACACAGAGGATGGATGCGGCTTACACGTGCGGGACGTATTTATACACGCTTCGAGAGCACGTCACCAGGCGGAAACGTGGTGCGGCAGCGATGCCAAGCACGCCATATCTGTGGACAGGGTCGTCGGGACGGGCACGGGTGGACCAGTGAAGGATCGTCAGGACAGGTATAGGTGTACCGGTGGGAAGCCGGACAGCTGAGCGGCAAGGAAGCGTGACAATCAGAGGCGCAGCCAACGGGGCCCTCCCCTCAGCAAACAAAAATACAGTAGACCAAACAAGAAGTCGAGATTGCCACCACGCAAAACCAGATATTTTCGTCTGCCGACTGTCTGTTTTGCTCTTTTTGGTCGGGCCCCGGAGGAAAATGCTAGCCGTGCCCCCGGTGACAAGCTATGAGATGATATCCGGCTGGCATAGTCATTTGCCCTTGACACGCGTGTGGATGGTGGGCTGGTCTGTGGAGTGCGTCAATCGAGCCACCTCTAACCAGTGAGGTACGCATGGAGCAGGGGCAGACGCAGGAAGGCAGTTCATTCGCAACCTGTAACCGTAACGTAACGCAATTTAACGCAACTCGACTGCCAAAAACGACGTTGCAGAATGGCCACTGGGAGGTGGCGCTGCGACTTCCCAGCTTCACGACAGACTCGAGAGAACGACCGCGTCACACTGAACACCAGCACGCGCACGCGTGTTCAGTCACGCGTGCAAGTCAGTCGAGTCACGGAGCACAGGTGCTCTGTGACCCCGACCAGCGGCGGATCAGGGTCACGGAGCACAGGTGCTCCCAGTGATCCCGACGGGCGGCGGGTCGGGGTCACGGAGCACAGGTGCTCCCAGTGATCCGACCGGCGGCGGGTCGGCGGCGGCGCCGATCGTGCAGAGGACGACCGGCGCTCGCCCGGCCGCCGTCCCCGCATCGTACACGCGCGGCTCGCGGCGTGGAAGGCGGCGCCGATGACTGGCCGGAAGAGGACGAGGTTCACGCCGGGATGAGACTCCCGCCACTAGATACCTCCGCCCAGATTCCGCCCAGATTCCCGCCTGCACGCTACGCCGCGGGGAACGGCGGGTGCGGCGGCTGGCGGTCGTAGAACGCCCAGATTGCGAGAAGAAACCATGTACTGCGAAGTGCTCAGGATGACTTAGGCGCGGATCGGAACGATGAAGCTATACATCAGTAAGCAATCAGAAAGTTCGTACATACACGTTAGAGCACAGTCTATAATCATACACTAAAAATATGCTTCTTAAAGCTATTTGTATAAGTTGCTATACCACACTGCTGGATATCGTTTAGCAATCTAAAAGTTCGCAGTTCGGTACACAACTATCCGCCTGTCAGACTGTCAGATATTTGGAATGCATGTGTGCTTGACTTGACGAAATTATACTTGTGCGAGCTCATGGTTGATCAAAAGTAATGGTCCAAATAGCAGACAGTTCGAAATTAATGTAGGATGGCTGTAACTTTGAGTTTTTTTTTTACATTCAGGTGAGTAATAAATATTCACACCTTAATGTTAAAAACTAATAGTTACAGGCCATCTTATATCAATTTCGAATGGCCCAGATAACATACCAACACATAACGTACGCTTTCTTGCAAGATAAGTTTTAATTGCCAAAATTCGATTACTTCCAAAATATTTCACATGATTGGTGAAATACCTAAAATCTTAGTCAAGAGCATTAACGGTTAGTGCTGTTTTTTGTTTTTGTTTTTTGTTCTTTTTGTTTTGAACATTTAACTTGGTTGGGCAATTTGGCAATACTTAGTTGTAATTGACAAACATACAAAGCTGAGCAACTCTTCCCTCGAATGCTGGATTCCTCATTGTTTCATTACCGGCAAAAAAGAGATAAATTTTACGTTCAGATGGATTTAGAAAAAGAACTTCCAGTGATTGATCGAACACACTGAAATGTTTCAGACAGCAAGCGTTGTCAGAAAAAGAAGTCTGTAAAAAGGGCAGACGCTAGATACTATTGCTAAAATAGCCCAATGAGAATGGAGCCACAGTGCACACCAACCGACCACAATGCCAGACTTTCAACTTCCGAGCATCCGGCAGCATCAGCAACATCCAACGACGTCATGTTTCAGCCTGAATGAGATGAGGTTCAGTTCCCATTTTGTATGCAGATCCGATAAAATGGCTGCCTGAAGACGCGCACGTGTTGGGCCACTCGGAATACGTGAAATGCCGCCGTTCCAAGAGCGGCGCAAGCCTTGCCAAATTCCATTTCGCACATTACGGCGCTGCAAAACTCATGAACCCTCTTGCGCCAGAGCGAATGCATCGGGAGCGAACAACGTGCCGCACTGAGCATGCATCAAACATGCAAAACCCAAGTCTCCGGAGGGATTTTGAAGCAATTCGTCAGAGGTCCGAGGCAGTCGGCTGTATTCACGAAGGACAAGACAGACTGGTCCGCTGGGTAAAGGCGACTCAATTCCAAGCGAAACCGAGACGGTCTGTGGAACGTTATTCGGAATGCGATCACGTTTGGTCAGATATTGACCATGGTGCGCAGTGGCCGGTGAAGGCCAACATAATCCTTCTGGACGGGTATTACTCAGTCACCGACACTTTATTCGACAAGATCACGTCTCTGATAGAACAGACAGACGTCTCTGAGTGACATTCCCGCGAAAATCACAAAGCAAGATTTACCACAGAGGCCACACGCTACCCTCCTACAAAATACAAACCACATTTATAGGCGAGATATAGGACCATTAAACTACAAACTATCTCGCCCTCCATCGCTTGGCGTATCATCGCCATTGCTTTTCACCCATCAGCTTCCAAGTACAAAACGCCTCATCCCTAACTCCCCTCGCATGTTAGCATATTAGCTCAAGGCTGAAATTTTCCCAGTTCCCTGCTTGGCAGTTCTTGTCCCTTGTTTAGGTTACTTATGTAGGTCACTCTTTATTATGCTTAGATTAGCTTTATTAGGTCACTTCGGTGTTCGACCAGTCACAGGTGCCCTATGTTAGCCGGCAAGCCACGGCCGGTGCAAGGAATGAGGGATGGACACTGCACACACGTCGTACTCGCTCTTGCCACAACCACTCAGACAAACTTACCTGGACCCACACTGGATCAGATAGACCAGAAAAGCGGCCCAGGAGCGCACAAGGTATATGCCACAGAAGCAAGAGGGTGGCCCGCGGCGGAGAAGATAGCTCGCCCTCAGTGCAGAGGACAGCCCCTGGTGGACAGGACGGCGCGCGGTTGGGTGGGGGGGGGGGGGGTACCCCGAAACGGAGAATGGCCCGCGGTGTAGAACAGCACGCGTTAGAGAATGACGCCCCGCGGAAGAGGATGATCGTCCGCCGTAGATAATGATGGCCCGGAGGGGAAAGGATATCCTGCAATGTAAAGAATGCCATACGATGGAAAGGATGGCATGTGCCGGAAATGATGGCTTGTGGAGAGGACAGCGCACGGCGGAGGATGGCCGGCGGTGGAGAGGACAGCCCACGGCGGAGGATGGCCGGCGGTGGAGGGACAGCCCACGGTGGGGAGGACAGCTCACGGCGGAGGATGGCCGGCGGTGGAGAGGACAGCCCACGGCGAGGATGGCCGGCGGTGGAGGACGCTCACGGCGGAGGATGGCCGGCGGTGGAGAGGACAGCCCAGGCGGAGGATGGCCGGCGGTGGAGAGGACAGCCCACGGCGGAGAGGACAGCGCACGGCGGAGGATGGCCGGCGGTGGAAAGGGTAATCGGAAGGTCGGGGAGTAAATCACGTATTCATACCACCTCGGTGGCGCACTCCGCTAATGCGTCCGTGTCAAGTGAGGGAGATCCTCAGTTTAAGTCTGATCCCGGGCGGACTTTTCCTCGGTCGTCGACTCCTACTCGGGAGACGACAGCAGCGAGTATTCGTCGTGCCGCACGATTGTCGCCGACCGACCAGCACCCACGACACGGAGTTCGGCGACACGATCTACCTGCACACAGGCCGAGTCCGGCGGCACGTCCAGAGACGTCCAGAGGACACGGCCTCGCCTCGGTGTCGCAGCAGCGAACTGTTCATCTGGCCCGAGGAGTCAGGACAGCCCCGCAGTATCGCAAGGGTGTCGAAGGCAATGCAACAGCTGCCACGTGCATGGCTTTTGTGCGCACCGCAATAGTCTTCGAGTAGGCGACCCAATGTTTGAAGCATCGATAGCGCACACGACACTGATACTACGCATAACGGCGCTTGACGACAGCAAGTGGGCTGGACGGGACGGTGGCGGAGATGGGAACAAAGGTTGCACAGCTATGGAGGCACCTTTTTTTTTGTGGGGGGGGGGGGGAGACGAATCGACTGCGCTGGCTATCCAGGCCTCAGAGGTCATTCGGACCACACTATTCAAACACTATTCAAACCACACTATTCAAACAACTATTCACTATTTTCAAACATCTATTCACTATTCAAACAACTATTCACTATTCACTATATTCACTATTCACAACTATTTTCACTATTCACACAACTATTCACTATTTCAAACAACTATTCACTATTCATTAACTATTCCCTATTTTCAAACAACTATTCACTATTCACTATATTCACTATTCACAACTATTTTCACTATTCACACAACTATTCACTATTTCAAACAACTATTCACTATTCACTATTCAGACCACACTATTCAAACAACGCCCAAGAACGGGGTGATGTGGGAGAGGATGAGAGGAGCGGTTGGCAACAGACGGACAGAGGTGGCCTGCAGACAGGAGAGGTGGCCACAAACGGGCCAGGGTCGGACGGGGGAAGGTAGCCAAAGACGGACGTCGCAGACCCGCGGGCAGGCGGGGTGGCCACAGACGGCCGAGGGTCAGGGTCAGAGCCAGACGGGCGAGGCGATGTGCGCGACAGATAACCAGCCGATAGTCAGCCGAGCGCGAGGCGCCGCACACTGAAAAACCGGCCCGACCGGCATCCGAAACGACGCTGGATGGTACGTGCCAACCGAGACGGGAGCCAGAGGCGGTGCCACCCGAGACATAGGCGGGGCCAACTGAGACAGGGGCCAGAGGTGGTGCCGACCGAGACAGGGGCCAGCGGCGGTGCCAACTGAGCCGGGGGTGAGAGGCGGTTCCAACAGAGACATAGGCGGGGCCAACTGAGACGGCGGCCACAGGCGGTGCCAACCGAGACGGGGGCCAGAGGCGGTGCCAACCGAGACAGGGGTCAGAGGCGGTGCCAACAGAGACATAGGCGGGGCCAACTGAGACAGGGGCCAGAGGCGGTGCCAACCGAGACGGGGGCCAGAGGCGATGCCAACTGAGACGAGGGCAGAGGCGGTACCACCCGAGACAGGAGTCAGAGGCGGTGCCAACAGAGACATAGGCGGGGCTAACTGAGACAGGGGCCAGAGGCGGTGCCAACCGAGACAGGAGTCAGAGGCGGTTCCAACAGAGACATAGGCGGGGCCAACTGAGACAGGGGCCAGAGGTGGTGCCGACCGAGACAGGGGCCAGCGGCGGTGCCAACTGAGCCGGGGGTCAGATGCGGTGCCAACCGAGACAGGGGCCAGAGGCGGTGCCAACCGAGACAGGGGTCAGAGGTGGTGCCAACCGAGACATAGGCGGGGCCAACTGAGACAGGGTCCAGGTGGTGCCGACCGAGACAGGGTCCAATGGCGGTGCCAACCGAGACGGGTCAGAGGCGGTGTCAGCCGAAACAGTGTGGACCAGACACGATACCACCCCAGACAGTGTGGACCAGACACGGTACCACCCCAGACAGTGAACGACAGTGTGGACCAGACACGGTACCACCCCAGACAGTGGACCAAACAGTACCACCCCAGACAGTGAACCAGACAGTACCACCCCAGCCAGTGAACCAGACACAGTACCACCCCAGCCAGTGAACCAGACATAGTACCACCCCAGGCGGTGTGGACCGGACACGGTGCCACCCCAGACAGTAGATCAGACACGGCAACACTCCCAGACAGTGTGGACAAACCAGTGTACAGTGACCCTGCTCGAGCCGGCCGGCCGGGCACAGCACAGACGGCCGGTTCGCATACAGTCGCACATTCCGGCTGCAGCCGCATTATCACGGTGGCGGTGCACACACACGCGCGTGGAGACGGCACAATCGGCCACATCGACAGGCGGCCGTCGCCACCACGTGCAGGCGACTGCCGAGAGCTTCCGCGTTGCACGTCCAACAGGCGCAGAGGCGAAATCGGTGGGCTGAAGCCTTACTTGTTTGGCGACGAGTTCCAGGCCCACGAGTCGGCGTCTGTCATCAGCGGCGCACTGCCCTGGTCTGACCTGGAACGCCAGAACGGGTCGCGCGGTCAGTCGCAGACTGGTGGGAACACAGGCAGGTCACGGGCAGTCTCAGGCTGGTGGGAACAGCCCGAGGCTACAGCCACCGCCTGGCAAGAACACAAGCCCAGTGGTAGTCACAATCAGACCGCAAATCGAGACTTGAGCCGGGACTGGGGCCTGCGCGTCACGATAAGAGTTAATGGCAGCATGATTACGCAGGCATCGATCCAAGGCAGTCGGCTTCGCCAACAAGAAGCGACGCATCGCAGCGAATTCTGCCCGACCAATGAAAGTTCACGACCATATGCTGGAGATGGGAGTAGTGATCATATACGCAGCTATACCGCATTGCAAAACAGGCTGCATTTTCGTACATGCAAACGATACCAGCCGCATAGTGGAGACGCGATACTTTCACCTTTCTGGTGAACAAGGCCAACGCCAAATCACGCCTGGAACAGCAACGTGTCAACGAGTTTTAAATTAGCTGAACATTAAGCATTGCAAACGCCCACGATTGGTTCAGCATCCCACGATACAAAACGGACACGAACACGCTGGTGACAAACTGTTTGGAGAAGGCGACTGTATAGGGCAGGGGAGAGGACGGCAAAGTACGTGAGCCGAGGGGCTAAGTACGGCGTATCTGCCACCACCGGCCGATGTCGCCGTTTCTCTGACGCCGGGCGACTGTCCACCGTCTAGAACTGGGCCGGTCCGAACAACCACCCGATCAGCGATCGCTCACTTCAACCGCCACCGCGCCCGACCGACCTGAACCGCGTCAGTCACTCGCTGACTGAGCGTAACGCACGTCTGGAACCGCGTGAGCGAGCGGCCGCTTCTCAGTCGAACTCTTTCATGCGACGCACGCGGGACACACAGTCGAAGTTCCAGAAAATTGGCGGCATGTCCACTGCCCCTCTCCTGCTCCCACGCCCGCGCCAGCAACCTCGGCCCGGCCGTGTACCTCGCCGCCCCGGGCTCACCGACGCGGTGGCCGACTCTCACACGCCAACCGCAGCGGGCGCCGGAGCCGACGGACGTGGAGCCGCGCCACGTGTGCGGCGCTTTAACCACGGCATGCGCCGCCGGCAATGGCGGGCCGCCAGGCGACCTTGAGATCGACCGGTCGGCCGTTAGCCGGCGTCTCGCAAAGGGCACAATGAGCCACACCCGGCGGCCATGCACGGCAGTGACGATAACACAAGCGGCAGCGGTAGAATAAGCAGCAGGGAAAGCAGCAGAAGCAGCAGCGGCAGCAGCGGCAGCAGCGGCAGCAGCGGCAGCGAGCCTCCAGCCCGCACGCAGCCGCCGCCTCCGCAGGGGAAACGTGGAGGCGGAGCACGCCAATGAAGACCGCTGGGCTCGTTTGCGATGCATGCAGCTACGCGGGTCATGTGGAATCGCCAGGCTCGCACTATCACCGGAGAGTGGAAATCACAAGCCACTAGCGAGATTCGAACAAGATACCTTACGCTCACGAGGCATACGCACTCAAAAGGCTGCCGGTTCTCGATAAGGGAATGATGACCAGGGGAGCTGGAAAAGAGACGAGAGACTAATGAAGCGGGACAGGTGGGAGAGCGTCAGGGCAATATAAATGGGACAGGGGATGAGAAGCCTAACAGGGACGGGACATGCGGGAAAAGGGCAATACACAGGACATGAGGAAAGGGACGAGAGGAACAGGACACAATGGCTACGACCGACAAGGCGGAAAGCGGCAATGATTTGACCGGTTATTTGGGCTTGTGGGAGCACCAACTGCCGGTGGTTATATAACGTTCATGTGAGTTAACAAAAAGTTGTACCGCACCAGATATGCTTACCAAATGATAAGCCCAATGTACAATGTACAGTGTCGTAAAGAGTCAATGACATCGAACTATATTACTGAGATAAGGTCGGATAAGCAGTACGGGAACCATGGAGGCGGGCCAGGAGGAAGAGGACCAGAGGGACAAAACATAGGAAAGAGGGATGAGGAAGCGGTTTACGAGGAAGATGATCAGAGCCGGGACACGGGAAAGAGGGCTGAGGAAGCGGGGCATGAGGAGGAGGATCAGAAAGTCTGGGCATAACGAAGAAGGTTAAGGAGTTAAGCAGGCCATGAGGAAGAGGATCAGAGAGCCGGGACATACGGAAAAAGGCTAAGGAAGCGGGGCATGAGTAGGACGATCAGAGCCGGGACATGCGGAAGAAGGCAAAGGAAGCGGGGCATGAGTAAGACAATCAGAGAGCCGAGACATACGGAAGAGCGCTAAGGAAGCGGGTCACGGGTAATGCGCATTTAAGGATGAGCACCGAGGAAGCAAGGTCTGGAGGATGTGATATCAAGTAGAGGTCGTGTTGGTGAGGACGATCAGAGTTTGTTGGAATGCCGCCGACGACGTAGATCGGGTGCAAACTGTGAGCTCGTCTTGTCGCCTGTGTCGTGAGTGCTAACTGAGCGAGACTCGCCCTTCGTGGACCAAGATAATCATGTGATCGCCCTACGCCAACTCCAACAGTCATTCCTCATCCACTGGATACCGGTATATTCAGACGTCCCTATCGGAATACGGGGACGAGAACATGCACACATTCAGGAAACCGGCATATAATTGACACCTGCATAAGACGAGAAAGTGTGACCATATTCTTCCTGTAATGAAGACTAAACCCCTTCGAAGTTAACATTTCAAACGGCTTTCACCTAAAGCGTCTCAACATCAGGACACAAAACCAAGCTAAATATAGCAGCCTGGTTCCCGAAAGATTAGTCACTTGGACAGCACGAGACGAAGATAAGCCGGAATCAAATGTGACTCAACTATAACCGACACGCCACTGCTGGTGGCGGTGGTGGGCTGCGACTTTGTGGCGCCTCCAACCACTGTGCGCCCGGACCACGTCATAATCAGCCAGGTGGTGCGACACGCCACTGCTGGAGGCGGTGGTGGGCTGCGGCTTTGTGGCGCCTCCGACCACTGTGCGCCCGGACCACGTCATAATCAGCCAGGTGGTGCGACACGCCACTGCTGGAGGCGGTGGTGGGCTGCGGCTTTGTGGCGCCTCCGACCACTGTGCGCCCGGACCACGTCATAATCAGCCAGGTGGAGCGACACGTCACTGCTGGTGGCGGTGGTGGGCTGCGACTTTGTGGCGCCTCCAACCGCTGTGCGCCCGGACACGTCATAACCAGCCGGGCGGTGTGGCAGAGAGCCCGCAGCCGAGCCGCGCTCCCGACCGACACGGGTGGTCGGTCGGCGACGCGACCCTCGGCGGGATTCCAGTGCTCGGTGGCGGGTCGTTCCCCGCTCCGCACAGTGTACACGCTGCGGTGAGTGACGACCGCCTGGCACATCAAGATGTCGCCGGCCACGCGCTCGGCAAGGCTGGAGCTGACGGCACTGGACAAACGGCCCACTGGAGCCCATTCAGCGCACCCGTCGACCCGTCCAATGGCCGATCCGTCAGACTAGATAGCTTCGACCTTGAGAGTTCAACAGACCAATGCTATTCCAATCAACCTCATTCAGTTCATCTGGTCCCACTGCGGAAATCGCACTTGTGAAGCGGCCATTGCAACAGCCTATCCAGACCGCGACGCCCGGCTGACGCAAGGGTGAGCGTCGGCGGCCTGCATTGCACGCCAGCGCGCGCGCAACAGCAGCGGTGCCGGGGTGGCCGGCGTCGGTCACAGCGCAACCCAGGGTCGACCCGGTCACAGTCCAGTACGGCTGCAGGCAAATACGTGACCGTGCAATACACGGGAAGTTGCAACACGTGGCAAGAGCGTCATAAAGCGGTGTACACGGACTGGGGAAGAAAGGCGAGAATGGTCTCGCTGCTGACGAGCTCAATAAACATTCCGGTCAGCATAAAAACAGGAAAAAGTGACTCGCTATGGTAGCACACTGGCCAGGGCAAGCGCCGGCCGGCCGGCCGGTCAGTGAACTTTGCTTCGTCAGTTATCCCAAAGTGGGCCAGCCGACTGCACAAAGCGTGACCTTTGACCTTTCAAGTCGAAACGAGAGCGAAAGGTGGTCAAACGGACGGCCCAAAACCCCCGAGCGCAGAGCCGGCTAGTCGGCTTTCAATTACGCGGCGGTGGGGAGGGTCTCGGGAGAGGCCCAGAAGTTCCAACGCTCCTCAGCGACGCAGAGACGACCGCCACCAATTCATCATAAATCAGTCATTCACAGCGTGCAGGTCCAGCTGTCGCGGCCGCTGCAGGCGTACCGCCGCGGCCCGGTGCGCCCACTCTTCCGGCCACGCCATGTCCGGTCCATCACTGTGATCACGATGACGTCATGTCGGCGTGACGTCACGCCATTGTTGCGCCAAAACGGGCGGAGCGCAAACCGGCCCGTGGCATGCGCTCAGCATACGCGAACATCGCAGCACCAGTTGGCACCACTTTAATGCCGCAGCTACCTGCATGTCTGTGCATGCAGCATCCGCCGAATTGTGTTTCTGCTTGTCTGCAAGACCAATGGTCCCATAACTTCGGTGCCCTTGCTTTAGGAACAGTGACTTGCATTGTTGGAAGATGCACAAAGAGAATCTGGTTCAGACATAAAACTTACCGTCCGGCGGTGAACTGAGTGACACGAGCAGACGCGGGCCACCGGCGCGGCACGTATAATCACGATAGACACGCCCTCCTGGCCGGGCCAGCACGACGCAGAATATCCACACAATGTACAAAGGAGCGGATTCAAGATTCCGGATCAGGGACTGGCAGAGCGCCGGAAGTGGCCTTTTGTCCGTTCCCCGGCCACGGCACGGCACAAAAGGAACGCAAAGAACACTCCCAATCAAGTGGAAGAGGAGGGAACGAGACCACTGGACCGGTAGCTGTCGTAGCTCTCACAGCACCAACTTTACAGCGGCGCCATCAATAATACACCGAGGTGAAACCACATTGCTTTCGTGGTAATGCGACTGTTTGGAGGCGGACTTTGAGGAGTGGCGCATGGAGGTGCGTCCGCCACGTGACCAACACCGGTGTCGGCACGTGTCGGGCCGGCTCGAGTTCAGTTGGCCGGTTTCCGCGCCGTCACGTCCCGACCGGCTTCGCTCCGGGTGGGCGGGCGGCGCACGTTGGCGGCTTCGGCGCCCGAGCCGGCCGTCAGACGGGTCGTGCGGCAACGGATCCCGGTCAGGCCCGGGCCTCCAGGGTCGGCCGGTGTTCGGCAGCCGGCCGGTGTTCGGCAGCCGGCCAGCTGACCGGTGTGTGTGTGTGTGATTAGGGTTTTAGGGCGCATCGACCATGGTGGAGCATTTAGCGCCCATAACAGAACAGAGAACTACTTAGTCAGAGCCATGTCTTAGTGTTGTGGTTGGGCGACTAGTTTTTACTGATCTGAATATATTATTAAAAATCCCATGTTGCTAAAGTATCGACACACCTTTCCTAAGCAGTCTGAGTCGTCTCGAATGAGACTGGGGAATGTCCTGTTCGTTCCAAGGTACTGGGCTCTCTTGTGCGTAGTGCCGACATGTGAGAATGTGACGTACCGTAAGTGGAGAGTTGCATCGTGGGCATACTGGCTTGTCTTCATTTATGAGGAGGTGGCAGTGTGTGGTGTGTGTCCGATTCGGAGTTGTGTCAACGCCACCTCCTCCGCTCGTACTTTCCTGGAAGACGAGGGCCAGTACCCTATTCGTGGTTTGATTTCTTGGAGTTTGTTTGTGCCCAGGGCGTCCCAACTGCTTTGCCATTTCGCATGCATGTGTTGCCAGCCGACCGGTGTTCGGCAGCCAGCCGACCGGTGTTCGGCAGCCAGCCGACCGGTGTTCGGCAGCCAGCCGACCGGTGTTCGGCAGCCAGCCGACCGGTGTTCGGCAACCAGCCGGCCGGTGTTCGGCAGCCAGCCGGCCGGTGTTCGGCAGCCAGCCGACCGGTGTTCGGCAGCCAGCCGGCCGGTGTTCGGCAACCAGCCGGCCGGTGTTCGGCAGCCAGCCGACCGGTGTTCGGCAACCAGCCGGCCGGTGTTCGGCAACCAGCCGGCCGGTGTTCGGCAACCAGCCGGCCGGTGTTCGGCAGCCAGCCGGCCGGTGTTCGGCAACCAGCCGGCCGGTGTTCGGCAACCAGCCGGCCGGTCTTGGCGTTGGCACCCAACTGCATGCACGTGATAACAGTAGACTGCCACGACACTTAAGTTTGGGAACATTAACCACCGAGCCTGCCAAAGGTGGAATTATGAGCATAGGAAGTTCAGTAGGCTACTTCGAGAGTGATGACCCTCGCAATCTTTAGAGTGCTCCTTTGCCTTTGATCAGCCGACAGTAAATCGGGAACGACCCGAAGTGTATCTGGCTATCAGCTGACGGGTATTCGGGGATCAGCAGACGGGTATTCGATAAGGAACAGACGGGTATTCGATAAGGAACATACGGGTATTCGATAAGGAACATACGGGTATTCGATAAGGAACATACGGGTATTCGATAAGGAACATACGGGTATTCGATAAGGAACATACGGGTATTCGATAAGGAACATACGGGTATTCGATAAGGAACATACGGGTATTCAGTGATCAGCTGACGGGTATTCGGCGATCAGCAGACGCGTTTACGGCAATGAACAGACAGGTATTCGGAGATCAGCTGACGGATATTCGGTGATCAGCAGACGCGTTTACGGCAATGAACAGACAGGTATTCGGAGATCAGCTGACGGATATTCGGTGATCAGATGGCATATTCGGTGATCAGCTGACGGGTATTCGGTGATCAGCTGACGGGTATTCGTTGATCAGCTGACTGGTATTCGGTGACAAGCAGACATGAGGTGGCCGATCAGCTGAAGGGAGGCTGGATGTTGGCCGACTGGTTGGAAATGAAACATTGACAGGCGGCAGTCGGCTGTTGGTGGTTGGCGCAATAGGCCGACATAGGTTACGCGGTTTGGTGAGCGCCTCATGGTCGGACGACAGGCGGCTGGTAGCCGGCTTACTCCGTCCGATTTCTATATTTGGCGGGATATTGGAGCCCGGGGGCACATCCGAGTCCGCTACAGCGCCCATCGCTTCCCCGGGCCACCGCACAGCTGAGCGCACCGGGCACGGTTTCCCAGATCCACCGGTCGTTACCAACATCACGAATTCCAAACCATATGGCCAATTTCCTTCTTCAGGCATACATTCCAACGTCAGAGCCTAAAATTAGTTTGTGATTTTTGAAAGACTGCGCGGATCATCCGGCCATTGTGCGCTGTCGAGTTACCCGGCCACCCTGTCAGGACACCAGGGTACTGGGTCTGATTCTATCTGGATACCCGGCCACCCTGCCAGAACACCAGGGCACTGGGGCCGATGCTATCTGGATACCCGGCCACCCTGTCAGGACACTGGGGCTGGTGCTGCCTTGGCCTCTGCCACCCTGTCAGGATACCAGGTCACCGGGGCTGACGTCGGACGTTGGCCTCGTGCATTGTGTAACCGGAAAGGCGACGTGGGGGGGGAGCTCACTGAATATACCCACGAGCCGGCGGGAGCATGAGAGAGGTGGCGCCGGGACGAGGCCAGGTGTGCGCGAGAACGGCGCAGCTACGGAACACCAGCCAGCGGCCGCGATGTCACTGTTACACAATGCACGTGAATGGATGAACTGCCTGGGAGCCGAGTGGCACCAGCCGGCTGGGAGTACAACAGCAGCATCTGGCTGAAGAGTGGGGATCCTTGGAGCACAGAAGGGGGCCATGCCCACGAGCAGATCAAAGGGGAGGGACGGCCATTGACAGGGGAGAACCATGTGGAAAACCGGTAACCTGGCTGGAGTGGAATTGTGGAATATATGGCCACGTCGTCTTCGGACAAAGGATGGACGAGCCCCAGACATGGGCCTCATACTCGGGCAAAAGAATGGAGAGCTGTTGCGAACGGCGTTCGCACCAGGAAAGTAGCGGGATGGGAGCGGCCCTGATTACATGCGAAATGACCTTCAGACTCCAAGAACCCTGTGTCAACCGAGTCAATTTCAAACTAAGGTTTTCTTCGGCCTACTGCAAGATTTGCACTATATCCCGAGGCGAGAGTTTACGCTGGAAGTGGATGGAAGGGTGCATGCTAATAAGATCCCGCACTGCCGATGACTATTTGGTCATAGGCAATGGTCAATGTGGCAATCAGCACACAAACAATGGTTTGTCTATTTTGGTTTCTGTTTACCTTCCACTTGTGTGGTAAAACCCACGGAGCCATGGGTTTCACCGTTTTAGGTACCCTCGTTTTCCCCAAGACAAACTAAATTCTGAAAACGTCTGTGGTTTCAATAACCTCCGGCAAAGCGTCTGCGAATCTAGCAAGCCTTGCCAGCCGTTTCTCCGTGGGCGGACCATGCCCTTCAAGACTGAGGAGCGCCACGTGGAGGTGGGTGGCAACCGTTCGTGACATCACCAACAACACGGCGCCGTAGCTTCTGGATTTTTGAGTCAATCGGGTACGCTGTAGTTTCATTCGGCACGTGCTTTCCGAAATAAATAACTCAACTGAGTTGGCCAGATCGCAGCCAAGCGGACGACTCGCGCCGTCGGTGGGTGCGGCCGGACGGCCAGAACCGCCCTTACCAGTCAGTCGCCACTGGAACAGATCCAGCCGAGCCAACCGCCCAACCCGAATACGCATAACGGCTCACGGGCTCGGCAGTCCCCAAGAGCAAACATTCCAACAAAATCCAGTGTTCCTCTCAGCGGCAGGTGCAGGGGGAGGGCGCCGAGTCTCCAGGGGCGAGATGGTGGCTTCCGACGTCTGGATACCCAGCGACAGAAACAAACGTTTCCTTGCAGCCGTACGTAAAGCATTTGATCAGTGGCCACAAACTACAGAAAAGTAACTAATGGATTAACGGCTATCGCAAACACGATATGAACACGAAGGACCAACTTGAAGGACGCCCAAACATGAAGGACCAACTTGGCACCCATATCTGGTTATCAACTGCACCACGCCTTTCCCAACAGCTGTTGTGCACTTTTCTGCGCTGCAGAATTACCTCCACTATATACAAAAGTTCTACGTCACAATTCAGACAATGGGAATATGCCCAGCCGGCGAACAGGAAAGTGCGCTACAGCGCCGCCCTTGCCCTCTGGGGCGGGTTGTTGACGCTTTGTTTTGGCCGCCGGCTAAGCCCGCAGGAGAGGTCAGCGCGCAGCGATCGATGCCGGGCGGGGTCGGGGGCGCGCATCACGACCGACCGCCACCACCACCGCTCGTGCAGCGCCAATGACAAAAACCAGTCGCCACCAGTGCGACGGACCCAACACGAGACGCCCCTTTTCCTGTGCTGGAAACGCAACAAAGGCCGGTCGGCGCACCTTCCGAACGCCGGCGCGGCGGCGGCCAAGCAGCCGCACCCACTTCAGCGTCAGTGACGGCAACCGATCCCTGTACCACCGTCCAACAACAGCATCCACAGCGGCGGCGACCAGCCGCACCGCCGCACAAGTGGCTCGGATTCTGCGCCGACGGATGGGCACCAGAGTAGCCGCACCAGGCGAAACCGGCCGCCTTCGTACCCGAGCCGTCGGCCACGCCGGGGCTGTGACGACACAGGCGGCCGGGCAACACACCCACCGCCTGGTCATGGCGGGGTCAGAGGGCGACGCCCGTAACTCGGCTAACGGCAGCCAGCCGCCGCCACACCACGCACGAGCCGGAGCCGGCCTCGGCCCTGGCGTCACCGCGCCCCAGACCGGTCCAGGGCGGGCGAGAAGCACGCTCCCTATTTCACCACACCTCCCACCGGTCCGGAGACGGGTGAGGGCATGCTTCCTATTTCGCCACGGCCTCGACCGGTGCAGGGACGGGAGGACAACGCCCCTCCCTGGTTCACACGTCCCGCAGGTTCAGACTGGAGAAGTGCGTCCGACCCTCACGCGCCGCTGGCCGATCCAGGGCCGAGCGACGATCACCGCTCCCTTTCGTCTCCACAACACCGACCTCTCCACGGACTGGTGGCCTTCGCCATGCTACATTTCGTCAGCGCGCCGACCGGTCCAGGGGCGGCCGAGCAGCCCCCCCCCCTCATTGTCCGCACCTGTGTCCGCGCCCTCAATGTCCGTACCTGTGACCGGGCCTGATGGCCCCGAGCGCCGGCAGCTTGCTGTCGCCGTGCCTGGACGCCAGCCGCTCGAACATGCCCATCCCGCCGTCGGGCCGGGGGCCGGCGTTCTCCTTCTCCTTCTCCTTGTCGCGGTCGTCGGCGCTGTCGGGCCGCGCCACCAGCCGCTCGCGCTTGGCCGGCTTGCGGTCGTCCCTGTCGGCACGCAGCCGGCCCAGCAGGCCGCCGCCGCCGCCGCCGCCGCCGCCGCTCCTGCCCGACGCGCTGTTGGAGCGCGAGAACTTCTCGTGCACGGCGCCCAGGTCGACGCAGCGCTCGAGCAGCGTCTGCGGGCCGCGCTCGTGCTCGTCGTCCGTGTACGTCTCGGGCCGCTCGTGGTCGTCGCTGACCAGGCAGTAGCGCGTGCCCAGGCCGAGCGACGCCAGCACCGTGTCCATGACCGCACCCGTCGGCGTCCGGCCGATCACTGGCGGCCCGGCCCGGCCGGTGGCCGGCGGCGCCGCCGCCGCCCGCCGCCGCCCGGACCGTTCGCCCAGGTGCGCGGACAGGGTGGCGGCGCCGGCGGCGCGGCCGGCTCCAGTTGGGCACGAGGTGAAAATGATGGCGCCCATAGAGCGTTCGCTACTGTCTTCGATACACGCCGCACACAGGGGGAAGGAGGAGGGGGCGCAGTGGACGTCTCGAGGGTTGAGCAAGTGGGAAGTCTACCACGCCACTGCTTGCGTGGTAGACGCCAGACGCCTCTGGTCCGGCCGGACTGGCACGTCGTGCCTGCAGATTTGATGACAAAACTCGCCCAATGTCCGGAGAGCTGCCCCGTGCCGCCCATTCCGACATTCATCGCACATGTCCTGTGCCTTTAATTATCGATTCCTGAAAGTGGCCTCCTCGCCAACTCCCATGATTATCCTTGACGGCATGGACTATGTATGCCCGTATATCTTCCCGCTCTCCAGCACCACATAATCAGACTTGGTTCGGCACCTCATTTTCAGCGGCGTGACATACACTGACTGACACAAAGTGCCCTTAAAATGGGCCGAACAAAACCAACGAAAACTGTTAGCGCCGTCGCGTGCTGGGGCCACGTATCGGAGAGGCGTCGGGCCCAAAATCAATCCGACCGATGGCGCGACGTCGACCGGCGCCTCGCCCAGGGGCACGAATTCAGCTCACGCTCCGGTCGGGGGAACAGTTTGATCGAGCGGCACAGCCAAGGCCAGCGTCTGACCTACAGACCTGGTCTGATCCGGAGCCACACCCGACCAGGTCAACGTCTGACCTGAGGTGCAGACGACGACCTGACCTACGGTGCGCAGCACAGTCTGACCGGCACCGAGCCAACAGAAACCGCGCCACAAAACGTCGTGGAACAGCCGCGTCCATCGATCAACCGAAACGGCAGCCAAACCAAGCAGCAAGAAACTGGCGCCCCAAGGTGACGCCGGCATTGATATGCGGACGGCGCGGTGAGTCGCAGCCCATATTTTTTTCCCACAGAGCGGTGCACGGGCATCGCACCCAGAGGCGCAGCACCAGTGGCCACCGTCACGGCGATCCCGCCCGGTGTACACCGACAGCACACCAGCGGCTGCACACACGTCCAGGGTACACCGGAACAGTGCCGGCTGTTGGCGATCGCACACACCAGTCGTCCACGCCGTGACGCGATGGCCTTGGGATCTCCTGCGACGCGTTCGACTGCCGAACTACCTCTCGTCGCCAGTCCCTGTCGACGGCATGGGGGCGGCCCGGACATCCAACTACTGGTCATAATAACTGGACTGAATGGTGATGACTGGTCATAGTAATAAGTAGACATTATGACTGTACATAACAATAACTGGACATATGACTGATCATAATAATAAGTGGACATGATGACTGGACACAATGACTGGACATAATAATAACTGGACATATGACTGATCATAACAATAACTGAATATGATCACTGGACATGATGACTGGACATAACAATAACTGAACATATAACTGGTCATAATAATAACTGGATATAGTAATGACTGGACATAATAATGACTGGATATATTAATGATTGGACATAATAAGGACTGAACAACTGGCTGGATGACCGGCGGTTGTCAATCATGCCCCAAGTGATCGCACGGGTCGGTGGCGGATGACCCGCATGGTCGATACCGCCCGGGGCGCGCCGCCAGGTGACCGCCCGGCGCAGGCGCAGCACCCGACACAGGTCAGACACGTCAGACACGCCTGCATGGGCCCCCACTGCCGGACCAGCTGACCGATGGGAGAATGGCAGACGTCGGGCTGGGAGAAAGGGATGCAAGCATGAGGGAGCAGCCTGATCAACGCTCAGCAGTGCTCAGCAGTGCAGCCCCCGTATGCTAGTGAATCAAGGCAGCATGAGTAAACATGATTTTCCGGTTAGTTTGAAATGCTAAAAAGACTATTCGCAACGACGACAGTGTGATGGTGTGAAAGCTGTTCTGGAGAGCACGGCAATCGAGTTCACGTGAAGAGATGACGGTGGCTGAAACTACGGGACAATGTATTTCCTGACAACATGGCACTGATACATAAACTGGATACACCATGCGAGTGGATACAATATGTGAGCAATAAACTGGATGGACTCGACCGACCATTCGCGCTGCAGGTGAAGTAGGAGAACCAGCCCCACTGGTTCTCCAACCATGCCAACCAACCAACCATGCAAGCTGCTAAACGAGGCTGACCATGCGGAGGACGCCGAAGGCACGTCCGAAGGCAACGGGACGCCCCGATTGTCTGTGATGCCCTGCTGGAAGGGTCGGACCACCCGTTTGAAGATAATCCACGCGTCAGTGCACAGTCAGAACAGATTGCAGGAAAACACACACACACAGCGGTCTGTGAGGGCCAACAAACATGCCACCTCCGGTCCCGGATTTCTGCACCCCGTCCACATCGATACAAACAGGCAAAAGCTGACGTGTTGCCTTGATTTGCTCCAAAGAGAAAGGTCCCTCTGGCCACCACATCCACCCAGCCGTTTGGGTGACGAGGCAACATGCTATCGATGTGCAACGATAACGTACGGCCGGCTGATCGTTTTCCGCTAGGTTGGAACATGCGATGACGTGGCAGCGACGATGTGGTTTCCACATGCCAGTTCTTCTACTGAGAACGAGAGCGTGCAACTTGAACACGGTGTTTGAATTTCTCGCATGCATGCCGTCGACGTCAATCACGGCCGACTCGTTCGCCTGATGATATCAGCCAATGTAAACGTAATACTGCTGCTGAAGCGGAGTGCTGCCATACAAACAAAAATGTAGCCTTGGTGCATACACATAGCGCATTTAACGCCATCCATACGATAGCTTACCATATCATACCATTCCAGTGGTAAATGTTCAGTGAAATAGGGTGGAATATACCACTTTTGTAACACTCGATCGTCATCCTTATCCAAGAAGTAAGTCTTCATGTCTCCTTTCTAACAGTATCTCGCTTAGAAGTATCATGTCCATGCTCTCGATAAGGATGGTCGTACACTAATATTTCGCAACGCCATTTCAGGTAAAGGGATTATCTATAATGTGATACGGCATACAATGCCAGTTTATGGCATAGGATTATTCTCCCTATCCCGAATATAGCTCTTCCTAAATTATGAATCTCAAAACAAATAATAAAGGTGCAGTCATAAGTAGTTGCCTACACCATTGGCTGAAATTTGAGCCTGAAAGACATCAAAAGCATTTTAAATGACCCTAATTCCATGGCAAATTTCGACATCCTAATGTGCTCGTTTCGACATCTCACAACTAACGAAAAACCATTATTTTAACTCTGTACCATTCCGTACCATACAGTACCATATCGTACCATAACACACACATCGCCACGCCACACCACACACCACACCACACCACGCCACGCGGCACCGCACCGCACCGCACCGCACCGCACCGCACCGCACCGCACCGCACCGCACCGCACCGCACCGCACCGCACTGCACCGCACCGCACCGAATCGAACCACACCGCACCGCATCATCCCAATCACACCTCAACCCGCGCCGTCTCGGGGGTTCATATGCGCCCCCCCCCCCCTAACGTTTTCCGCGGATAGTGAAAGAACGGCGCGCAGCAGCGCACCGAAATTTGGCATACCTTTTCCCACATCAATTTGGCATGTTGTGTCAAAATTTTGAGGTCAGGTCATCTAGGGTCGACGAGTTAGTCAAGGTCAAGTGAGGTCACCTCCAAAAAAGTTAAACCAGTCGTCACGCTTTAACGGATAAATACATTTTAATGAAACTTTCAGCGTTTCCTTATCTTTAGGGATGAACCAAACGCACCAGAGGAATTTTTTTCCCGTTTTTTATTACTTATTAGTTTTGCATATTTGCCCATTAGAGCTAAAATCGCAGATTCTGGCTAAAGTAAGTATTTTTTTATGAGAGCAAGATGACTTCGAACAACGTTTTTAGGTCCGCTCTACCCATTAGAAGAATACAAAAAAAAAAAAAAAAAAAAAATTTTGAACGCTAGAAAAAATTGAATTTCGGGTGGGAAACATTTTTGGGCCATGGTCGATTTCGCCTTCCTTTTCTGATTCCAAATCATTTTTGTTTTTACAAATCTCCCCCAAAATGAACTCCCCAGAGCCAGAAACATGATGTAAGTCGAGAAAACCTAGGCCCCCTCGTGACGTCATTTTTTTTGGGGGGAGTACAAATTGGGGGTGGGGGCGGGCCCTACTCATCGAGCGCTTTCCGATGACACCTCTTTCGTTTTCGTGCGACGCTTAGTTTGGAGATTAGATGGGGGGGGGGTTGTATGAACCCCCCGATGGCTGTGAGGATATGACCGGAAAGACGGGGAGGGTTAACACACCACACCACACACATCACACCATCACAATCATACCGCAATACACAGTAGCATGTCATGCCACACGCCACCACGCAAAAAGTGCGAACACGACGGAGCGCTTCCGAGGAGCAGCCGTTTGACGACCACGGCCGTCTAAATGCGACGACACACGAGTGGGATGGACTGGTGCAAACCGCAACACCAAGGAGCTAAAGTAGGCACGGCAGATAGCGCAGGCAGAGCAGTCGGTACGAAGATTACGCAGATGGGTCACAACACGGATAATAGGTAGAACAGCCGCAGTAGGCAGGGCACGCACGGTAGGCAGGGAAGTCAGCGCAGGCAGAGTAGGCAGGACGCACGGCACGAAACGTGGGCAGCAGCCACAGCACGAAGAATAAGTAGAACAGCCACAGTAAGCAGAGTAGGCGCAGCAGCCATAGTAGACTGTAGCGGCACGGTGGTCACAAGAGGTTGCTGTAGCCAAGGAAGCCACGGCAGCCGTGGTCGGCATAGTAGCCACGGTAGGCGTAGTAACCGCAGCGCAGCACGTGCTGACGTGACGCCCAGCTGCTGTTGTTGTTTGCGGCTTTGGTTGGTTGGTTGGTTATTTGAGCTTTAGGTTGTGTGTGGCTTTACGACGCTCTGAGCAGCTGAGGTCGCACGGCGTCGCCTGCCTCTCCCCCCGGCAGGAAGGGCGGACAGCGCAGGGAATCGAACCGCCTGCCCCGGCCTCCGAAACGCTCCACTTCACCGCCGAGCCGCCGACGCGCCTGCCAGAACAGCTGAGTCAGCGGCGCGACGATTGAGATTCGGCCGTCGTCGTGCCGCCCACCGCCGGCCACAGCAGATGCTACGTTTGGACGCCGGAGCCGGACACGGAAGAGGCGTAGCTGGGGCGCCGGCCGCCGGCTGGGCGCGTGCCGGCCACGTGCGGCGGTGTTCAACACGTCACGCCGGCGCCGCCCACTGCGCCGCGTGACGTGCGCGTGACGCGGAGGAGGCTGCGTCACGACGCAGACCACAGCACGAGGACAACGGCCCACCGAGCTCGGAACGACAAAGGCGCGGCGTGCTCTCCGTACAGTCGACTTTCCGCGGTCGGCCGGCGCTTTTGAGTCGCGGCCCGCCACAATGCCGGGCGGTGCGCGCCGTGCCAGCGTCGCCACCAATTCGACGCGGACAGCGGCGGGCGGCCGCGGAAAGTGTTGCAGATCTGGCGATTACGTCGCTCTGTGGGAGAGTTGCAGGGCACGCCGCAGGGCGCACGCACCCGGGTTGCGCCGGCACAAAGGCGGTGGCGACTACCTGCTGCACCGGTCAGACCACCAACTGTCCCGGTCAGAGACAGCTGGTGTCCCGGTTTGACCGCCAATGCACCCCTCTGTGACAGGTGTGGGCGGGAAGAAAACAAAACAGCCGAAAAGTGGTGGTGCAAAACAAGTACCGAAACCTCGCATGTCGCGTGGTAGACTATCTCGCGTCATCAGTTCCAGTGCGCATATGGCGTCGGTACATGCATGCGAGCTGGACGACAGTGTATGCATGTGACACTTTGAAGTGGTCCCGATGCGCCACTGCAGTCAGCAGCACAATAAAAATAACTGCAAAGATATGACCAGCACGCTCGCTATTCGAGCTCATTTGGCTATCGTCGCATAATGTCGGTGCTGTTTCCAGCAACACCCGCTCGGCTCAAGGTCATCGCCATGATCCCGGCCGCCGGTGGATGACGCCACGGCAGGGGCTCCGCGAAGCGTCACGGCCTGTGACGGTAGTCACATCCTCTGCGGCGACCGGGCCGTCACTGGCCGATGCCGCCGCAGTCAGCTGGTGTCGCCACAGTCGCCTGGTGTCGCCACAGTCACCTGATGTCGCCACAGTCACCTGGTGTCGCCACAGTCAGCTGGCGTCGCCACAGTCAGCTGGTGTCGCCACAGTCACCTGGTGTCGCCACAGTCAGCTGGTGTCGCCACAGTCAGCTGGTGTCGCCACAGTCAGCTGGTGTCGCCACAGTCAGCTGGTGTCGCCACAGTCACCTGGTGTCGCCACAGTCAGCTGGTGTCGCCACAGTCGCCTGGTGTCGCCACAGTCACCTGATGTCGCCACAGTCACCTGGTGTCGCCACAGTCAGCTGGTGTCGCCACAGTCGCCTGGTGTCGCCACAGTCACCTGATGTCGCCACAGTCAGCTGGTGTCGCCACAGTCAGCTGGTGTCGCCACAGTCCTGGCGTCGCCACAGTCGCTGGTGTCGCCACAGTCGCCTGGTGTCGCCACAGTCAGCTGGTGTCGCCACAGTCGCCTGGTGTCGCCACAGTCACCTGATGTCGCCACAGTCAGCTGGCGTCGCCACAGTCAGCTGGTGTCGCCACAGTCACCTGGTGTCGCCACAGTCACCTGGTGTCGCCGCAGTCAGCCTGGTGTCGCCGCAGTCAGCTGGTGTCGCCACAGTCAGCTGGTGTCGCTGCAGTCATCTGGTGTCGCCACAGTCACCTGGTGTCGCCACAGTCAGCTGGTGTCGCTGCAGTCACCTGGTGTCGCCGCAGTCAGCTGGTGTCGCCAGTCAGCTGGTGTCGCCACAGTCAGCTGGTGTCGCCATGGTGACGCCACAGTCACCTGGTGTCGCCACAGTCGCCTGATGTCGCCACAGTCAGCTGGTGTCGCCACAGTCAGCTGGTGTCGCCACAGTCACCTGATGTCGCTGCAGTCACCTGATGTCGCCACAGTCAGCTGGTGTCGCCACAGTCACCTGATGTCGCCACAGTCACCTGATGTCGCCACAGTCATCTGGTGTCGCCACAGTCACCTGGTGTCGCCACAGTCACCTGATGTCGCCACAGTCACCTGATGTCGCCACAGTCACCTAATGTCGCCACAGTCATCTGGTGTCGCCACAGTCACCTGGTGTCGCCACAGTCAGCTGGTGTCGCCACAGTCAGCTGGTGTCGCCATGGTGACGCCACAGTCACCTGGTGTCGCCACAGTCGCCTGGTGTCGCCACAGTCAGCTGGTGTCGCTGCAGTCAGCTGGTGTCGCCACAGTCATCTGGTGTCGCCACAGTCACCTGGTGTCGCCACAGTCATCTGGTGTCGCCACAGTCACCTGGTGTCGCCACAGTCGCCTGGTGTCGCCACAGTCATCTGGTGTCGCCACAGTCACCTGGTGTCGCCACAGTCGCCTGGTGTCGCCACAGTCACCTGATGTCGCCACAGTCAGCTGGTGTCGCCACAGTCGCCTGGTGTCGCCACAGTCAGCTGGTGTCGCCGCAGTCAGCTGGTGTAGCCGACGTCAGTTTGTGTCTGTTGGTGCGGTCGGCACACCTGGCGGGCGGTCACCTGTTTTTTCTCCCGACAGCGACACACAGGCGTGTCGGGCCCGGACGGACGGGTCGGCGCGGGACAGGCGGCAACCACACCCAGCCCGCCCACGTGTCGGGCCACACCTGTCTGCTGCCGACCTGCGCCGACCCAACCAACATCAGGCGCTCCATCCACCACCAAAACGTAAGCATTCTGGGTCGATTCCTTTCATGCAACGCTCATCGGCGTTACGTGGCACGCTTACAATACTGTGGCATGATCCCCAGTACCACTTGCATGCGCATGAGGCCATGCCTACTGTCTAGCCGGTGTCAGTATACACCTCCACCCCTCCCCTTCCACTCACACCTACCCTTCAAGACCTCAGTGGGTGCCAGCTCCGTGCGTACCTCGGTGTTTGCACGGTCGACACCTGTCCCACCTCTCAGTCCACGCGACGCGTGCCCACCCACCGCCAGGCCACCCGACGACCACCCATCCCCCAGCACCCAGCACCCGCCACCAGTCCACCCGACGACCACCCATCCCCCAGCACCCAGCACCCGCCACCAGTCCACCCGACGAGCAGCCGTCCCCATCCCATATCGCCCACCGCCAGCCGTCGATGCCGACGCGCGCGGCGGGCGCGCTGCACGCCACGGATCCACGGCGGACCGGCCGGGCGGCGGGCGATGACGGCACGGCCCGGGCACGGCCCGGGCACGGGCCCGTGTTCGCTCGCAGACGGCAGCGAAACAGACCGGGCACGGGGACGCGACACGGCCCGAGACAGAGACGCGGCCGCCCTGTGCGACAACAAAGGCGTGCGCTTGGCGCCGACAACAAAGGCGGAGGGCAGCCCAGTGTGCGACGCAGCCCGATGGCTCAGCGGTATGGGATGCTCAGGACTGGCGATCGGGCACGATGGTGGGAGCTGGTAGTAGGGATAAGGGTAGAAGCTGGTGTTACCAGCTGGTTGAAGGGACAGTGGTAGAAGCTGGTGGATGGAGCCGGTAGGAGGGATAGTGGTAGAAACTGGTGGTAGGAGCTAGTAGGAGCTTGCAGGAGCTGATAGGAGTCGATGATTGAAGTTGATGTAGAAGCTGGTGGTAGTATCTGGCGACAGTGGACGGTAATTGGATTTGTGGCGTGGGATGTTGTTGGTGGTCTACGATTGTAGCTGGTGACAAGAGAGGATAAATCGGGTGGAGATGGGGGCTCCGGAAGAGGACGATGACAGGAGACGCGGCAGAGGAGCACTGACTGGAAGTGGCGGAGAACATGGTTGCGAAACTCGGTGGCTGGAATCCTCTAGCCCACCGATACGACCAGAAGATCACAACAGTTAGTTATTTGGGCTTCAGGGCGCATCAGAACAGCTGGTGGGGCCACCGCGTGACGCTGAGTTCACAGGTCGTGCACGAATGTCCGGCTGTTAGAGCGGCGACACGGGGTGACCGACTTCAACACCCGCCATGAAGCTGACTAAACGGACTTGCCCACGCAGATGAGTGCAGCCCACTACACCTACAGCTGCCGTAGTCACGTGTTGACCTCACCTAAATGGCCTGTGCACAGCGTCACGCGTCGCGTGATGCCGCGTGACGGTGGTACTGCGTGACGGTGGACGTGACGCCCTGACCCGCCAGCCCCACAACAGCGCCACCGTCGCGCCGTGTACGGCCACTATACACGCCAACACGCTCGGCTCGACTGTACGTCCAGCCCGCGGCGAACAGCCGAGCCAGCCCGGGCCACTGGACCTGCCCCTGAGGTCCATGGCCGGACCAGCACAGTCTGAAGTAGACCTGCCACAGGTCCATGGCCGGACCAGCACAGTCTGAAGTAGACCTGCCACAGGTCCATGGTCGGACCAGCACAGTCTGAAGTAGACCTGCCACTGAGATCCGTGGCCGGGCCAGCACGGTCTGCATCAGCCCGCCCCTGATGAATGGCCTTGGTCAGACCGGCACACACCACCAACAGCACCATTTCCCGTCATGCTCGGCGCCGCCAACAGCACCATTGCTGGCGGCTATCGGCGGCTATCGGCTTTACGACGCGTCGTCTGTTGTGGATCACCCGGCGTCGTCGATCTCTCACGCCGATCGGTCGCGGGCGAAGAGCAGCGGCAACTGGGACTCGCCCTACAGCCTCTCGGCTGGGAGAGGGATACCTGCCACCAGACCGCTAGCGCCCTCAGACGGCACCAGCCAGACCAGCAGACGACTGACACCACCAGACGGAGACCTACCTACGGACACCTACAGACCGCTGGCGCCCTCAGACGCCACCAGCCGCCGCGTTGGGCGCCGCATGGCAGACGGTGTCGGCACCGCCGCCCGCCCGGCGGCGCAAGGGCCCGTGACGCGTCACCGCCCGGCCTTGACGTCACCGCCCGGCCAGACGGTGTCGGCGCCGCCGCCCGCCCGGCGGCGCAAGGGCCCGTGACGCGTCACCGCCCGGCCTTGACGTCACCGCCCGGCCAGACGGTGTCGGCACCGCCGCCCGCCCGGCGGCGCAAGGGCCCGTGACGCGTCACCGCCCGGCCTTGACGTCACCGCCCGGCCAGACGGTGTCGGCGCCGCCGCCCGCCCGGCGGCGCAAGAGCCCGTGACGCGTCACCGCCCGGCCTTGACGTCACCGCGCGGCGGTGTCGGCACCGCCGGTCGCCCGGCGGCGCAAGAGCCCGTGACGCGTCACCGCCCGGCCTTGACGTCACGCCCGGCCAGACGGTGTGGCGCCCCGGCGGCGCAAGAGCCCGTGACGCGTCACCGCCCGGCCTTGACGTCACCGCCCGGCCAGACGGTGTCGGCGCCGCCGGCCGCCCGGCGGCGCAAGAGCCCGTGACGCGTCATCGCCCGGCCCGGCCTTGGCCGGCCGGCCGGCCGATCGCCGCCCGGTAATGGGCCAGATCGGCGCCAACTTGGCCGACCGCCAGTACACCAGCCGCCGCGCCGCACGGATCAACCGCCAACCAAAGGGCGAAGAGTCACATGCGGTGTCCAGGTCGGCGGGGGCACGTGCGCATGTACATGCCCCCGCCGATTGCCAAACGCCCGGCGGGTCGTCGGAGGCTTTGCGCCCACGTCACAGGCGCAGTGCCGCACTATAATGCGAGCGGCGAAAAACCTGTTGTTGCGAGCGCACACCGGAAGACAAAACCGTTTCCAGGGTGACCAACCGGGACAGCTGACGGCGGTCAATTGATTGGACCTCGACGGAACGACGCAGTTGGAACCCGGATTGGCGCGCAAATGTCACAATGCTTAAATTATGACGCACGACAAAACGCGAAGCCCAATAGATGGAACAAACGGCACAGGCAGAAGCAGTCGTGTCAGCTCTGTGAAAGCTTGTTTGTGAGCCGCACTGGCATTACCGTTCAACTGCAAGGCTTGCAGTTTGCATGATTCCCCATGCCTACCTTTCGTACTTCCATGATTTACCAAGTTAAAAGACAAGCAGGCAGGGACATAATTGCACATTTGGATAGATATATAGACAGACATCCACGCTAAAGAAGAAGCAGAGGACCATAACGGTGGTGGAGTCTGAAAAAAAACTGTTGATTAGATGCTTGGAGGGATACAAAGAATGGCACATCATCAAGGGATGTGCAACTGCCAAGACAGATTAGCATGCAATATATGAGGACACCTGGCATTTGCAACGTACTACGTGTTTGCTTGCATTGGTGTATGTGACGCTTCGCCGGAAGCGCCTTGTTGAATGCAGAAGCCGTAATAAATCTGACTGAATGAAGCAGGCGCCTGCTCAATTGTGGCGTGCAAACCGGGGGCATGGGGTCAGCTACCATCACCCCCCCCACTGATGATGATGAATTGGAGTTTAGGGGCGCGTCGACTGCCAGGGTCATTTTGCGCCCATAACTGTGTTTACAGGCAATTTAGGTGTTTACCCCACACTCAACCGAGATAAGTTGTACCGCTAACCCTATAGTGAGTGCCCGAAACAGGGGAAAAACAGCAACTTAAGAATGGCCCTAGCCGCCAGGTTGGAAATGGTTCCACGCTCACTGCACTCCCTTAACCACAACAAATACCTGCGGGACTTCCCGTCTCTACATGGGACAAACGTCACTTGCATGCTCTTTGTCACAAGCCGGCACGAGTCTGAGATCGCATTAAAACCGCACCGGTCCCAGACGTGCCGATTTGAGCGTGTGATTCATCCCTCACACGCTCTCTGCCGAACATTAACTCAAACGGAAGGCCTGTTCTATCGTTGATAGAACGACCCCACATCAGACAGCACACACCAGACACAAGACATCAGACGTCAGACGTCAGACGTCAGACAGCTGGATGTGTACGTGGCACCGTGAGGGAGACGGCCGGCGCGGTGGCCAAGTCGACCGCCAAACCGGACAGGGCGACCTCTCCCGTGCATTGTCTGATCCCCGCCGCGCCTGACAAACTCAACAACAACAACACAACACAATACAAATCAACACAAGACAACACAACACAACACAACACAACACAACACAACACAACACAACACAACAACAAACAACCTGACAAAATCGGCCGTCAACACAGGAGACGACGGCAGCCGGGACGACCGCCGTATGGGCATTGTCCACCGTGCACGCCCTTGACACACTGCGTCGGGATGTGAGTGCCGGCCACTTAGCGGCTGCAATCATGCGAAATTGTCGCCTGCTGCTGCCGGCACCAAAGCCAGGCGTCGCCAAAGAAACTGCGAGTGATCCAGCTGCCGGTTGGCCAACGAGACGAAATTCTCGTGTTTTCTCCCCCTCCCGTTTCTTACGCACTAGCAGATTTACGTACGGGCAACAGGGAAAATTTCTCCCACCCAAGCGTCAATTTTTGTGGAAAATTGGCACGAAAAGCAATTTTACCGAAATCTAGGATAGTTGAGCACAAATATGTGGACAACACTGCTTATTCACGATCAACATAAAGAAGAGGCAAACAATGCACACGACACAACAGCCGAGTTGATAAATCGCTGTGTCCACCAAACCGAATGGCAAAGCCCCAGTTCCTTCCTTATTGTTTGCAGTAATCGTATTCATCTATTTTGCATCAGCTGCATGCAATGGCATGCACCAGTGAGAGGATGGCAGGTGATTCTGCACCTGCCACCCCTGCCGCAGTAGCAGACAAAGCTGTCTGTCTAGCTTTACATAACGAGCACTACATTGTCAGGTCTGTTGGCTTTTTGGAGACCATCCAAGACAAAACACGTTTGCTATCTTCGGCACTCAATGAACTTCTTAGGCACCGGTGTCACCACAAAACCACACCGGGTACACCGTTCCGCAGAATAATAGCTGAAAACTGCTGCTGATGTTGTACGGACTCCCTCATTTAATGTATTTAAAAATAGGGTGGACAAGTTTTTATGTTGGAAAATCTTGCTTTTAGTTATAATTAGTGGTGGGTGGGGTGGGATCTATGCTAGTAGGTGTAAACGATGCAGGCTCCTCTAAGCAGACATGAATGGAGTTGGAAACTATTGATGTGGCTCTCGATTCACGCGTGTGTTACGCGGGATGGAGTGAATAGAGCTAGATGGGTATTGGTAGGTGTGTAGGATGTTGGTGGATAGTTTCTTCGTAATTTAGGATGTGGTATTGGTTGGGCTGTTGAGTATCTTTTTGTCCAAGCTTATAGTATCCTCCCTTTACAGGCTTAACACAGATGGCCCCTGTGGCTCTTCTTCAGTCTGAACACTATATGACTATCGCATTCGCGCTCGATTCGCGTCGGAACCAGCCACGCACCGTGATACCCCACCCTCACACACACGATCTCTATCTACTACCCCGCCCTCACACACATACGATCTCTACCTACGTGCCAGCTCTAGTTTTCGAGCCACACTCTGCCTATCGCCGGGAGACGAGAACGCGTCTACAGTTCGGCGGCCGGCAGACGGGCGACAGGCCTCGGCAGCGGCGGCCCATCTGGCGCAAATGGTGCACTTGAGACCGCGCGTGGCCAAACGTAACGCCACGACCGCCCAGTTCCACGAACGAGCCGCACCACTGGATAAAGCTGGCGAGCCGGTTTCCAGTTTGTGAAGACTGGGACAGGCATGTGCCGATATTTGCAGAAGGCGCCAGGCCCTCCAAGGGTGCACATGGTCTCCACTGTACAAACTCTTCTGCTCGAGAGCGATCCTCGATCGATTCGATTAGATCATCGAAGTTTAAGGATCGCCTTTGGAAAAATGACAATGAAGATTACTGGCCAACCGATTATAATCCAGTTCACAAACTTAGGGCCAGGGAATCATACAGTTGGTAAACATACGAGACAGTAGGTTGACCCAATGTATATCAAATAGTCCTTGGGTCTCAACCGCAAGTAGGAGAAGCACAGGTTCTTCTTTGTGTTATCCTTACAAACAATCCATCCTGATTGAGATGGCAAAGCAGTTGTAGAATTATAAAGACAACTCTCATCTTGCACAGTTTTGACTAGGCCTTAGTCTCGTCCAGCCCTAGCCATAAGGCTCACTTCGTGCTTCCGCATATATTTTAGGAATACATTCTATGAAGATGGACAGCTCTGCGTTTCTGAATTTCAACGTGTATACCGAAGCGTCAACAAAGAGCTCCCAAAGGTTCTCCGATCCGCCACTGCAAAATATCCGAACCAGAGAGCGGTTTCAGACCGCCCTGCACGTTATACGCGGCGGTCTTCGGCTCAACATAACCTGCCCGTGTTTGTTGGTTTTTACATGTCAGGGCAGAAGCACCAAAGCATTTCCTAATGTTTGCTGGCAAACATGCAGCATGTCCATCACCATGCAGGCGTTCCGGTGTGCAACAGAACGCAACTGTGTCCAGCTCGAGTGCGCACAAATCGCACCCGGTAGTCGAACCATTGCCAATACAGAAAAAGAAACCAATCCTTGATGATCCACGCACCGGTAGCTGAAGCACATCAGACACCGGGAACGATAGCCTGGATCTGAACACAACTCTCACGTCATAACACGCATGGGCTCGCAATGATCCTCCCCGAGCAACTCCGACAATCCGAGCACACCTTCGTCCGGCCAGGAGTGTTCGAGTTTCCGACCCTGTATTTCCCCGAGGACAGGCTCAAAACGCAATCAGTCCGAATCGAGAGCATGTCTACCCCTAGAGAACACACACGCGACATATGCGCCATTCAGATCCTGGCACATCAACAGCCCACCAGGGCAGGCTGGGTGGCGCCGTGCGACCTTCACCTGACCTGTTTCTGGCTCGTGCATGGTGCGGCTGCTAACCGGGTCAATACCGCCGTGACGCTTCCCGGCACCAGACACACCCTACCGCGTCAGGATTTCCCAAACCGCCACCTGAGAGTAGGAGTCGAATCAGCTTTCATCACTCATCACATGATTCTTTCGTCAGCAGAAAGAATGCGGCCGAGTCTCCTACCGGCAGGCTTGCTTGACGAACTGTCTACCAACAAAGGGTAGCAGCTGCGTGCGCGAATCGTGGCGGCGGATTAACGCATACCGCCGGCCGGCCGCAGCAGCCGACTCAAGGGCATGGCCGGTCATCAAGCGGGTCGGCCAACACGTCACGAGCGCACGGCGTGGTGTTGCATCAGCGCCGCTCTTCGGCCGGCCAGACACGGACACCTGGACAGGCAGCCCGTGGGCATCACCGGCCCCACCAGCCTGGCGGCAGACCAACGGCGGAGAGGGTACAGCAGTCTGGCGGCAGACCAACGGCGGAGAGGCTCCACCAGCCTGGCGGCAGACCAACGGCGGAGAGGGTCCAGCAGTCTGGCGGCAGTCTGGCGGCAGACCAACGGCGGAGAGGGTCCAGCAGCCTGGCGGCAGACCAACGGCGGAGAGGGTCCAGCAGTCTGGCGGCAGACCAACGGCGGAGAGGCTCCACCAGTCTGGCGGCAGACCAACGGCGGAGAGGGTCCAGCAGCCTGGCGGCAGACCAACGGCGGAGAGGGTCCAGCAGTCTGGCGGCAGACCAACGGCGGAGAGGCTCCACCAGCCTGGCGGCAGACCAACGGCGGAGAGGGTCCAGCAGTCTGGCGGCAGACCAACGGCGGAGAGGGTCCGGCAGGACTGGCGAGGACCGAGACCACTGCCGAGATCCTGACCGAGACCGAAGCCTCGGAACAGGAATTTACACCCGCAACCGACTTCTCGAACTGGGCATCGGAGATTATTTAGGGCTGTGCCTTTTCCGGCGCCAACACACAGGATGCTTCGAGAGCCCGGCCTTGGATCTGATGGCGGGTTGCTCTGAACTTGCTAGACACGCTTCAGCGCCAGCTGTCCTTGCGTGCTCGGAACACACCATTGAAATACTGGCGTTTGCACGCCCATGAGACCTTCAGACACGGGTTCCGCTCTGCAGCAGCACTATCGAGCGAAGACCAGACCAGGAGCCCAGAATTTGTCTGCTGTGAGGGTCACCAATCAGCGCATCCACCCCGCGCCTCGGGGCATCCTGGCATCCGGACTGACTGCACCTCGGCGCGGCAGACAATGGCCCGAGCCCAGCTGCACTGTGTCGGAGTACTGTACTGTTTACAGCGTCTGGCGGGCCTCGGGCGACCTTGGAGGCACGCCGAGCCGACATGCGGCGCCGACTTGGAGGTCGCCACAGCCGGTCATGGGCACTGCTCACTGCTCAGTCCAGCACACGAACTCTGGTGTCAAATCGGTCGTCTGATCCTCTCTGGTGGAACAAATGTGCCACGATAATACCCTAACGAGACCCGTAGATGCTGCAAAACGCTGGAGCTACATGACGACTCCCTGAAGTAGAGCTAACACTACAGCAACCTATTCAAGGTGGGGAAATTGTCTTCCCTCGTTACCCGAAAAAAAATCCCTAGCTGTGCTGGAACGAACCCCGAGAGTTGAACCATGACCACCTACAGGATCAGATTCAACATACTGACCCCAGACCTCTGCCATACTGCACCATTCCCGGTGGCGCTAGTGCATCCATTGGTGGGGCGAGTGCACCTCTCTAGTGGAGCGACTGCACCTCTTTGGTGGCGCCAGTGCATCCATTGGCAGAGCGAGTGCGCCCACTGGTAGAGCGACTGCACCCGCTAGCAGGTCGCCACCGACGCCGGCCGGGTCGACGGCGCTGACGCACGCGCTCGGCGCGACAAAGGCGCCCCCGGTAATGGAGCGGTGACATGGACCGCGACACCGACTGCGACACGGTCTGCGGGCAGAAACAATACGCCCGCGCTGCCGAAGGACGGCACCTTCGCGGTCGCGGCCCGCAGGCCTCTCGCGGCGCGCGAGAAGCCCCCAGAGACGCGCGGAGTGAGCCGATTCAGCTGGAGCCTGGGCCGTCTGACGCTATGCTGTGCCCGTCGTACCACACCGCACAGCCATACCGCAGCACTGCGCTGGCCCAGATAACGCGATGCTGCGTGCAGACAATCTGCATATCAACGAGCGGCGGCCGACGCTGGGTCACGGGCGAAACTCTGAGGCATTGTCCGACCGCCGGCTAGTGATTGCGTGGCAGTTTTTGTGTTGTGTTCATTCGGTCCGGCAGTGACTGGCACATTCGGGCATGCGTGTGATGCGTGTCATCACGGAAGTGACCGAGAGAGGGATTCTGTACAACTGGACGTACGCATAAAGTATATAATATATGCTGCCAACATTCGGACTAGGGTTGGAATTGGGACTAGTTAAGATGATTTTCTGGAGAGGATAACGTTCTGGATGCCAGGCATCCTTAAACAGTCCGTTTTTCCAACCCTGATTCAGACAGCATAAACGATGGGATCTATACGTCCGAGACATTACGCAATTAGACACCATCGATAAAATCAGCCATCGTGGCCACAGCGCGATAAGCAACCGATGACGTGTCACCCCGCAATCGGAGGAAACCAGGTTGTCTCTTCCTCCCTCTGCTTCCTCAGAACCACCGGCCACTTCGCCTGCCACCGCTACACAGAGTGGATTCGGCCATCAGACCTTCGCTCCCCCTCCCAGTGAACGGTACTGGCCTTCGTGACGTCATCAGGCGCGGCGCAGTCCGGCACCGCTCGGTGCGCGTGGCGGAGTCGCCAGTCCGGCCACCGCTCCTTCGCTGCGTCGTAGGCGGCGCAGTCCGGCACCGCTCGGTGCGCGTGGCGGAGTCCGCCTGAGGGAGCGGCTGCCCACACAGCGCTCCGCTTAAACGGCAGACTTCCCCCGCCGTGTTTTCTTGCGCAGAGAACGACGGGTCCCGCCGGGCTGCACAATTGCATTGGGAAGCTTAAGCGCCGGCCGCGGCCACACGAGTGCGGCCGGCGCCGGGTTATGGGCAGTTTCGGACCGGGCGGGTGGCTCGTTCGCCTCGATACACGCGGGTAAACAGCATCCGGGCCAGGTGGGGTAGCGCACCGTCGGCAGCCGGACGATCCGCCTGCCGGGGCGTGCCTCCTCCGCACACCACGTGCCGCGCCCGACAAACAGCCACACCAACCAATCAGTCGTCATTAGCGTCACGCAACGTTCGGCACACAGGCCAGACGTAACGGCCTGGGCGAGGGGGGGCTCGGCGGACTTCGCCGCGGCAGGCCCGCAGGCAGAGCGCCGGAGCGGATTCGATCTCCGGACCCGTTCGACGGCGCCGGGCGTAACCTCGCGCGCGCCGACCGCGACCGGCACCGCCTCGGTCGTCCGGCGACGCGTCGTGACGACTCCGTGACGGCGACGCGCGCCTCCGTGACGGTTGTCTGTCGCGCGGAAACTGCGAGCACGAATGTGCGTCACGCCGCGCGGCCGTCAATTGGCCGGACGGAGAACGGCACGAGACCCGACCTCGCCGACCTCGAGGGATGAAACACCTGATCTCACCGACTTCACGGGTCGCGACCCGACCTCACCAACCTCGAGGGATGAGATACCTGATCTCACTGACTTCACGGGGCGAGACCCGACCTCGCCGACCTTGCCGACCTCGAGGGATGAGACACCTGATCTCACCGACTTCACGGGTCGGGACCCGACCTCGCCGACCTCGAGGGATGAGACACCTGATCTCACTGACTTCACGGGGCGAGACCCGACCTCGCCGACCTCGAGGGATGAGACACCTGATCTCACCGACTTCACGGGTCGGGACCCGACCTCACCGACCTCAATGGACGAGACACCTGATCTCACCGACTTCACGGGTCGGGACCTGACCTCGCCGAGCTGATGGGTCAGGACGGGATCTCACCTGTCGGGACGGGATGAGACCGGGACGGGACGGGGCGGGGCGGGATCGTGACGGGACAAGACAGGATACAACAGGACGGGACGGAGGCAGACCACACAGACCTACATACCGGACCAAACCGCCACTGATAAGTGGGTGCCAACCACATTTCGAGCGGACGTGTGGTCCTTGTACGACCACTGCTAGCGGTGTTCGAAGTCCACGGTTCCCCATAGGTGCACATGACCGACGCAGTCGATGCGCCACTAAATCCCATAGGTGCAATTATAATGTCGATAGCATTACAAAATACCGTTACAAGGTGGCAATATGCAGTGAGACTGCCTACATCCATGGAGTGGACTATGCTATGCCATTTCAGGATCAGCATGGGCACGGGCATTGCAACTTCCTGCAAAAATCCTACCACCATCAATGTTCCGCTGGTCTGACACAAAACTGAGTTGTTACCTTGATGACAGGAATAATTTTGGACTAGGATAATAGCGTGGTGGAATTTCCGTCCCACCCCACGACACCCATAAAAGTCGCGTATTATTACAAATAACATCTCCACGCACCGCCAGTAGTCACAATCACATGTACATACGCACAGCACCAATGCCCGCACAACACAACAACATCACGAGCCGAAACCCATCGTCTTATTTTCCAACACCACGGACGGCCATCTCATTGTCACGATGCACGCCGGCCCACTCTGTGTGTGGATGGGGGGGGGGCATTGTACTGGCCACCACAACAGGCGTGAGACGACCTTCAGCTCAGTTGGTCGCCGGTCTAACGGACCTGGCGCCCAGCTTGGCACACACGACAAAGGGTGCATGACCACCGCGGGTTACTTAGGCAGGCGTGTCCGAGCAACCGCGGAATGTTGGGGGCGGGGGGGGCACGTGTTCCTCCGACGGGTGTTGACCGCGTCGACGTTCCCACTCCCAACTGTCAAGTGGCGCACGTTGGCCCAGATACGGCTGGGAAGGGGGAGCCTGATAAACGGTGGACCAAGGACGAAGACGTCACGAGTTGCGAGACCGCTACAGTACTGGCTTACTGACGCCGATCATGAGATTGGCGATGTGTGTCGTCGCGGGGCGAGCTCACAACAGAGGCTTCCTCCACTGCTTCACTCAGCTCCTTTCCTCCTCCTGCAGGGGACTCCCACCGAAAACTGGAATTGACGAGGACAAGAAAGGGCAAGGACAGACATTTCAGCAAATCGCGAGTCATAGTGGCAAGTCCCAGTCACTGAGGCTTTGTGGAGTAAGTGTTCCGTCAGTATCACCACCATGAAGTCAGTACCGTGAACACTCACAAAACCAAAAAAAACTATTAAAAAAACTACCGCTCTCGTTACCGGGTAGCGTCGAGTCAATTGCAGCCGTTGCCATGGCAACACGATGACCTTGAGATCAGACCGAGAATGCGAGTCGTGCAAGGCTTCCCACCATGGCAACAACCTGGGGGGGGCAGGCATTGAGGGTTTTCAGAGGTCGTATACGAATGAATCACTGTCGTTCGCATCGTTGTCGAAAGAGGAGCAGGAATGCAGAGAGCAGGAGTGCAGAGAAGCAGGAGTGCAGAGAAGCAGGAGTGCAGATAACACACGCCATCCACCGCCACGAGTAGGTCCAAAACAGACACCCTTCCACCAGTCTGCCGAGCGAATGCCAGGTCGCGGACTTCAAGACCACTCACCACACACCCATCACCATGACTAAGGCCGACCTGCACACACGATTGGGGGTTGCTGACCCGTCGCCATACTGGACCCCGAACCTCCGGAGGCAGGGCAGTACTGGACCAGAAACCACCAGAGGCAGAGCGATACTCGACCGGGAGCCACCACAGGCAGAGCGGTATTGGACAGGGAGCCACCAGTGGCAGAGGAACGACCGACAGGTTGGGTGATTATTATGACATCGATGCCCTCGCAACAAGAGATCTCGTATCGCCAAGCAATGTCACGTTAGCATTCCGTGCCAAACCACCAGCCAATGTAGCTTGGTATACCACCGTCTTGCCACGTTGTTGGCATATCGCAGCGCATCCAGACAATGGCAGATCCAGAGAGGTACAGTTCCGCATTAGAAGAGCAACTTCCTCTCACTTCCCACAAGCTATTCCAGCCGGACAAGCAAACGTTTCCTCAATATCAAGCAACCTTGGAGGAAGAGCATCGTTCCAGAAATGGCTTCAGATCCCCGGATACCCTTCTGGCCTTTCTGTATCGCAGAAATAACGGTTCGCTTCAGTGCCGGTAAATGAGCTGGTAAACAACGGTATACAGCCGCAAAATGGAGCCCGATGCAATTGTCAATTACTATCTCAAGCCATCACAATGTACCATACATAACCACATAGCACTACCATGAACCGTTCCAGCAAAACAAAGAGTGCGCGGCCGCATCGCATACCATCTCAGCATACCAACACACACTGCCACAGCACTACAGCCACATACCACCATAGTACTACAGTCACACACCGCCACAGCACTACAGCCACACACCGCCACAGTACTACAGCCACACACCACCACAGCACTACAGCCACTTACCACCGTAGTACTACAGCCACACACCGCCACAGTACTACAGCCAGCCACACACCGCCACAGCACTACAGCCACATACCACCATAGTACTGCAGCCAGACATAGCCACAGCACTACAGCCAGACGCCACCGCGGTACTACAGCCACACACCGCCCCAGCACTACAACCATACGCCGCCACAGCACTACAGCCACACACCGCTACAGCACTACATCAACGTAGCACCATAGTACTACAGCCACACACCGCCACAGCACTACAGCCATACGCCGTCACAGCACTACAGCTACGCACTGCCACAGCACTACAGCTACATACCACCATAGTACTACAGTCACACACCGCCACAGCACTACAGCCACAGATCACCACAACACTACAACCACATACCACCATAGTACTACAGCCACGCACCGCCACAGCACTACAGCCACATATCACCCTAGTACTACAGCCACACATAGCCACAACACTACAGCCAGATGCCACCACAGTACTACAGCCACACACCGCCACAGCACTACAGCCACACACCACCATAGCAGCACAGCCACACACCGTTACAAATATACAGCCACAGACTGTTAAACACCCACATAGCACTACAGTCACACAACACCACGTCACACACACCACATCACCAGTCACATACGCCAAAAACACCACGTCACTACAGCCACACAACACCACAGCACTACGGCCACACACCACCACAGCACTACAACAAACACCGCCACAGCACTACAGCCACATACCAGCATAGTACTACAGCCACACACCGTCACAACACTACAGCCACATACCGCCACAACACTACAGCCATACGCCGCCACAGCACAACAGACATATACCACCATAGCACTACAGCCACACACCGCCACAGCACTACAGCCACACACCACCATAGTACTACAGCCACACACCATCATAGTATTACAGCCACACACTTCCACAGCACTACAGCCAGCCACACACCGCCACAGCACTACAGCCAGTCACACACCACCATAGTACTACAGCCACACACTGCCACAGCACTACATCCACACACCGTCACAAAACTACAGCCACATACTAGCAAACACGCACATAGCACTACAGCCACACAACACCACGTCACTCCAGCCACACACCACATCACCACAGCCACATACGCCACAAAACACCACATCACTACAGCCACACACCGCCACAGCACTACAGCCACACACCGTCACATCACTACAGCCACACAACACCACATCACTACAGCCACATACCACCATAGCACTACAGCCACACACCGCCACAGCACCACAGCCACATCACTACAGCCACACACCGCCATAGCACTACAGCCACACACCGCCACATCACTACAGCCACACACCGCCACAGCATACAGACGCAGCACACCCGTTCACCAGCCCAGGAAGCGGGTGCCATTATCAGTCAATCGCGGTTAAATTGCCAACGCGACGGCCTGACGCGCTGCCGCGTGATAGCGCATCAATTGGTGTTACGCTCTGGTGATTCCAGTACGGTCCAAATCGATGTCAAAACATCCCTGGCCGCCACAAGCGCCACTCTGTCGTGAATAATCATCTTCCAATCATCTTCTTAATGGCGCGGAGGCGATCGGCAGGCGGCAATTTGGTGCCGTCACGACACCGTAATAAGCCAGCACGAGGATAAGCGGGGGAAGTGCACGAGCCCAAGGTGTAAACAGGCCCGGTGTGAGGAAAATGAGGAAACAAGTGTGCGGCACGTCAGCGAGATTGTGCCGGCCGGTAAACAGCGCGTCTACGTCGGCCGTGCGTTCCGTTGCTGGTGGTGGCTCCGAATATCGCCGCCCAGTCGAGGTGTGACGTAAGGCGGTCGTTGCGTCACGGCCGGCGGCCGGCACGGACCGTGTCTGAGCGGCGGCGGCCGCAGTCGCAGTCGGCCGGGCCTTTCTCCGCGCCGGTGGCCGACCGCGGTGAGCCGCGTGACTGTGCGCGGCGGCGGTCTGGCCGCGTCGCGTCACGTCACGTTGCGCCACGGGCCGCCGCTGCAGTGGGCGGCGGCTCTGTGCACACCTCCGGGGGAGGCGGATGGGGTACTGACACCGTCCAATCGGGAGAGACGGACGCCACTGACACCTCCCACCGGATGGAGGTGGAACGGTTATCTACAGCTCTGACTAGACTGGGACACGGGATCTAGTCATCCTCCGCTTGGAGGGACACAGCAGTCACTGACACTTTGACCGGCACCGGACACGAGAACTACTGACGCCTCCAACTGGAACACGGTGATGCTTAGACCTACAATTTTGGGGAAGGCGGGCGGCGCTACGAAGCGGCTCACTGGAGACCGCGGCGGCTAACAAAGCTTCCATTGGAGAACACGAGAGCTACTGACGCCGATGCCTGGCATCGTCAGGAATAGCATGGGTTTACATGAGGAACACATGGGGACACGGTGACACATAGGGGAGGGGGCAGAGAAAGAGGACGGACCTAGGAGCTGGGGATCGAGGAGAAACACCGACTGACACTTCCACACTGACCGAGGACACAAATTGCCCATAGGAAGGAATGTTGAAGCAAGAGGTGTGTTTGTCTGTCATTGGCAAACAAAACAAACTGAGAAGTAGCTGAGGTCTCAAAGAAGAGGCTTGGGCTCTGTTCCGCCGCGTCTGACTGGCAAACCCCGCCCACGCGACATTCCCGCACGCTGATTGGTCGCCCGCACCGGAAGCCCGCCGGCAAGTCAGTGTTGACTCTCCGCCGACAGTACGCCCGCCGACAGGACGCCGCGGCGGACTTACTGGAGCATGAGACGCTTCCGATGTCGAACAAAACCAGTAGCCGCAGGACACGTCGATTTTCACCAGACCTGCGTCACAATTTCACGGCTGATATTTGGCTAAACTACTTCCTTTCTGGGCTTCTGGGCGCATGACCTGCTGATGCGTGCAGAGGCATCGGCACATCAGCATGCTAATACCGCTCGTGCTGTAATGTAATTTGGCTTGGTATTCCATTGTACTCATGGAAGAGGAGAATGAGCGGATAATACACGCGAACATGAGCGCAACGTATTCGTCGCATTGTATTCATCCCGTCCCGTCCCGTCCCGTCCCGTCCCGTCCCGTCCCGTCCCGTCCCGTCCCGTCCCGTCCCGTCCCGTCCCGTCCCGTCCCGTCCCGTCCGTCCCGTCCGTCCCGTCCCGTCCCGTCCCGTCCCGTCCCGTCCCGTCCCGTCCTCGTCCCGTCCCGTCCCGTCCCGTCCCGTCCCGTCCCGTCCCGTCCCGTCCCGTCCCGTCATGTCTCGTCTTTGTCCCGTCACGTCACATCGCGTGCCGTCCCGGCGCGTCACGCGCGCCGACGAGCTCCGAGCTCCGCCCAGCTATTCCAGTCATGCACGCGCGGCCGCGGCGCAGCACCCCGCAGGGTCACGTGGAGCGGACGACACGCACCGGGCCAAGTGGTCGGAGACAAACGAGCGCCGGCCGGCCGCCGCCGGCAAAAACGCCTCCTCCGGTCACGGCCGGCACGCGGTCGCCTCGAACACCCATCCGCGGCCCGCATGTGCGGCCGACAGCCACCGCCACGGCCGGCTATCGTGACAGCACTGCATCGGCACCGGACGGGCTCTGACCCTGACCTTCCAGTTCACTGCTGGGCACGGTAAGCCTGCGCCGACCTGGCCCGCAAGCACTCATCTCTGCCGGCAGGTCACTGGTATTCATGGCACCGAACTCTGCCGGCTGGCTACTGGTGTCCAACGCCGACCAGGGCTGCACAGATACGGGTCTGCGCACTTCTGGGCGGGTCATTGGCCCGCAATGTCGACCACCCCGTGCGAGTCATTTATATTTAAAATGGTTTAAATTCGGGTTGATACGCCATTGCTCGGGATCCTGATGTCCAAGACACGCAGCTGGTTGGTTATTTGGGCTTCGGAGCGCATCAACCACATTGATCACACAGCACCAGCCTAAGACACGCGATAGCCCCCAATCGACTTGGTAACATGTCGCCTGTGTGCGGCTGGCTAGGCAGACGAATACCACAGGCACCGGCGCCGCCGCCGCCGCCATCGCAGCTGATGATGATTGGTACGGCACACACCCGGGACCGATAATTGAGCATGTCCTGAACACCGGGAATACCCGGAGGCGCAGCGAGCGAGCGCGACACAGTGTCTGCCAGGCCAAATAACTGACGACTGAATATTTTCTCGCCGAGGTCCAGAGAGGCCGCACGAACAATGGAAGCGTTTCCATTGCTCCGAGAGGTGTCAGGACCGAGAGGAGAGGAGAGGCTGTCGGCCCGGGATGCGGGCTATCGGCGCGCCTCAGGCACCGCCGACACAAACAACGGATTTGCCACACACCGAAGCACTGACGCATGCGCCGACCACCGGCCTTTGTGAGACTGTCCGACGGTACGCGGGCGCACGCAGGTTTTTCTTCTTACAACAAAGCAGCGCCGGAGACCACGCCATCGACAAGACCGCAGAGGCCGAACAACAGGACTGAACGCACGCCGCGAATAGCCACCGCAACATCAGGCGGCTCAGACGTAGGACAGCTCGGCGCATTGTGCCGTGCAGAAAGAACGGCCACAGCCGCCAAGGCCGCCGGCACACAAAGAACACGAGGCGGTTTTTCCTCCGATCGGCCGCGTTCTGACGCGCTCCGGTGGGATTTGCGACAACATCAAAGTCGGTGGGCAACACCAGCCGCCGGCAGCTGCTCGTGACCGTATAATCTGCACCGGCTTTCGGTTCCGAACAAAGCGTGCACACTGGAAATACATGGGGCGCAGCAAAGTTGCAATGAAGGCGACTGATATCTCACTTTGCACCCACACATGAGCACCAACAAGAAACGCAAACGTAACAATGCGGTTTATCGAAACAAGGCTTGTGGAAGGGGTTCCATTTGAGGATTCAAGGTCTGTTGTGCATTTGTTATTGGATTGGATTGTGGCTTTACGACGCACCCATTAGCTAAGGCCATATGCTATCGCCTGCCTCTCACCCCAGCAGGAAGGGGCGGCATCGCGGGGAATCGAACCCCGTACCCATGGCGTGCCGGCGCCCAGCTTAACCACTGAGCTACCGACGCCACGTGCATTTGTTATTAAAATAAAAAATAATAACATAAGGGAGAGCGACAGTACTAAACAAAACAACAACATGAAGGGATATCGTAATGATATACCTCACAGTCACCGAACACCGGCTATAATTAATTTTTGCAGCAAGAAAATAATCGAAAATAAGCAGCAGTAGGGTTGGGTGAGTATTTTTGAGCCCAGGCTGGAATGGCACAATTTGCCATGCGACGAATTTGGAGAGGATAATTTACCGTTGCCTTTTTCCATCAGGAATTCCTTTTGCACTTGCAGATTTTATCTGAAACAATTTTAGCCTGCAACTTAAATACATATTTAAATTACTGTGCTGTGATATGGGCAGCAATTATCCTACTAGGTTAGACCAACTTAAAAGTAAAAAAGAGGGCGCTAAGAATTACTGATTACTAACACTATGAAATTTTCATAAACATACAGTTTTGGAAGTTCCCTATGGTACAGGAACAACCTTCTTAGTGCTTCACAAATGTGTCCATCATACGTTGTCCCTTGCTATGATCCCCTCATCCCCACCCCCGCTCAACGAGCTCTTCAGCTGATGGCGTCCCTCAGAGTAGAAAAGGCGTCCATCTCTGGAGAAATGGCGCCCCTCCAGGTCCAAGTGCCACTCTCCCCCGAGCAAAATATCTAGATCCGCCGGATACCCAATAAACAATAAAAAATCAACCTGTGTGCTCCATTGATATCTAAACAATATAGATTGCATGGCATTACATATTCCGCACGAAAATCGTGGAACAATACAAGTTGTCCAATTTTTTTTAAACCATGGAACAGGTGCCCATATAAAAAGAAGTGTTCAATAAATGCATTAAGCATTACTATATATTAATGCATACTAAATGGAAACTAAAGATAAAATGCGGTTGATATCAATTTCTTAGGTAATAATTGAATTCGCAATTAATAGTGAACACAAACTGCATACATCTCCCATGTATCTTCTGCATGTATTTCCCTCTGTATGGATCTGCATTCGTCAATGTTATGCGCCCCCTAGCACTTTCATTTTGCGGCCCTGGGAGTGACGTGGGCGTTACTAGCCTGATGCCGTCCACGGTACTCACGGGCTCGCATTCCTCACTACTAACTGGTGGCCCACTATACGCCAAAGAAAAACAAAACGCGATGCAAAATGCACTGGTTGGTTGGTTATTGGTTTTACGACACATGGACAGTTGGGTCATGTAGCGTCGCCAATCTCTCACGCCGATTGGCAGCGGGCGAAGAGTAGCGACAGGTGAGACTCGAACCCACAACCTTTCGATTGTGAGACGGGCGGGCAACTTACCCCTAGAATATTCGTACCCAGCAAAACGCACTGGTTGTGGGTATTTACACATCGCATTATTCTGTCCTGTCCTGATCTATGAGCAGCTAACTAAGGAAAACCCCATTCTGAAGGACCCTGTGAAAATACGTGTAGTGAAATAGGAAAGATTACTGCATCAGATATGGGGACGACAAAAAGTCATGGTATTCAGGATATTAAGAGAAACCAAAGAAATACAACAGTATCAGATATAGCATTAGCTTTCATCCATAACAATGCGGTATCTTATCATTGGACGGAAAACAGCGGTTTCAGAATCTGGGTATTTTATAACACTTCAACATCTGCACCACTCCACTGTCCCAAGCAGATACATTTCCCCTTCCATGCAGAGCAAATGAGGATAATTTTCTCCGAAAGGAAAATGTTCTCGCTGACAAAAATCTGGGGCAAGGCTGTTTTAAGCGCTGGACAATAGTGGGTAATTTTTCGGTGCTCAAAATCGCCTATGCCTTATGGAGTGCTACCCGTGAGCTGAACAGTGCAGCCACACATCAAGTTACGCGGACGGCTGCCCACTGCTGTCCGGGCGCACCTTACCGGGCAGATACGCCACCCATATTAACGGAAAGGAAGTCCCGACATCAACAGCGCACCGTCAACTGAGCTAGTCACGGCAGCGCGACTGCCGGCACTCGAGACGTCCCAGTCACGGCAGCGTGACTGCCGGCACTCGAGACGTCCCAGTCACAGTGGAGCTACTTACACCGCCAACTGAGCTAGTCACGGCAGCGTGACTGCCGGCACTCGAGACGTCCCAGTCACGGCAGCATGACTGCCGGCACTCGAGACGTCCCAGTCACAGTGGAGCTACTGAGCCAGTCACGGCAGCGTGACTGCCGGCACTCGAGACGTCCCAGTCACAGTGGAGCTACTGAGCTAGTCACGGCAGCATGACTGCCGGCACTCGAGACGTCCCAGTCACGGCAGCGTGACTGCCGGCACTCGAGACGTCCCAGTCACGGCAGCGTGACTGCCGGCACTCGAGACGTCCCAGTCACAGTGGAGCTACTGAGCTAGTCACGGCAGCATGACTGCCGGCACTCGAGACGTCCCAGTCACAGTGGAGCTACTGAGCCAGTCACGGCAGCGTGACTGCCGGCACTCGAGACGTCCCAGTCACAGTGGAGCTACTGAGCTAGTCACGGCAGCATGACTGCCGGCACTCGAGACGTCCCAGTCACAGTGGAGCTACTTACACCGCCAACTGAGCCAGTCACGGCAGCGTGACTGCCGGCACCCGAGACGTCCCAGTCACAGTGGAGCTACTGAGCCAGTCACGGCAGCGCGACTGCCGGCACTCGAGACGTCCCAGTCACAGTGGAGCTATTTACACCTACATGGCAGCAATTCGCTCTGAAAAGTAAAATTAAAATGCAATAACTGCATTAACCAAGACTCTTAAACAGGACGGGGGATTAGGCAATCAGAAGGCGGCCAGGGAGGAAGGTCGAACAGCAAAAAGCGGCAAGTGAACAAGCATGAGCAATACCCTTGAACAGACTACCTGTGCATTTCACGGTATTATCTCCTCGATACTATTCACCAAATGCTTTGTGTTTCTCTCAGGCTCTTTCATTTCGCAGAGCTGCATCCATGTTCTAAAAGTTGTATGAATAATTCCGTCCTACGTGCTTGGCCCTGTCCATAAAAGTGAAAATAATGTACTAGTGTTGTAAGATACCCGACACCAGAACATGGCTCACCGAGTAACGGCCTGAGATATTACCATTCAACCATCATTTTCGGGAGCCCGAGTGACATTGCAAGAAAAAAAGACATATCACTCGCGGTATTTCACAATCACCGACGAATACGATGGCACATAGCTGAAAGCATGACGTCACTGGTTAGTTAGTTAGTTATTTGGGCTTTAGGGTTGACCAATTTTGATCATTCCGCCCCATGACGTCACTGCAGTCGCAAACATGACCCAACTGCGACAACGGCTGCCTGGATGACGAGCGTTCAGTCCGCCAGCCGGACGACGCCAGCTTGCGGCCTCGACAACCTCGCGCTGACAACGTTGCGCCGTCCGGCGGCTGTCGGCGGCTGTCGGCGCTGGCCAGCCGACCGCGATCAGCTGTTGGCGGCTGGGCGCCGCCCGAGTCAGCTGTTGGCGGCTGGGCGCCGCCCGAGTCAGCTGTGGCGGCGGCTCCACCGCACAGCGCGGCCCCTCCCCTGCCCCGCCCCGCCGGGCGGCGTGGTGCCGGTGACCGGACGGGGAGAGACAAAGGCCGCGGCTGTGGTCGGAGGGGTGGGGCTGGGGTGAGGTCGAGGAAGGCATGCGGCGGTAGTGTCCATGGTAATGCCTGGGGAAAGCCTGGGGGTAAATGGGCTGTGCAGGCAGCGGTAACTGAGGAGGCGGAACGTTACGTGGAGGTCGGTAGCCTGGGCGAGCAGGACCTGATGGGAACAGCCAGTGTGTAGGGCAGTGGCCTGGAACGGTGGGAGGTCGGACGCCGAGGGGAGCAGGACCTGATAGGAGGAACCAGTGGGTAGGGCAGTGGCCTGGGACGGTGGGAGGTGGAACGCCGGGGGAGCAGGGCATGATGTGTGGAACCAGGGCCTGATGGGAGGAACTAGTGGGTAGGGCAGTGGCCTGGGACGGTGAGAGGTGAGGCACCGGTTCGAGGAACCAATGTGTCGAGCAGTGGCCTTCCGCGTCACGCGTCAGACCGGACCTGCCCTCCCCTGACACAGCGGCTCTGAAAGGACCTCCCCCGACACGGTGGCTCTGATCGGACTCCTCCCCCGACACGGGGGCTCTGAGTGGACCCCCCCCCTCACTGTGGTTCTGACTGAACCTCCTCCGATACAGCGGGTCTGGCCGGACCTCCCCTCCCCCGACACCGGGGCTCTGAGTGAACCTCCCCCCCCCTCACGGTGGTTCTGACTGAACCTCCTCCGACACAGCGGGTCTGGCCGGACCTCCCCTCCCCCGACACTGGGGCTCTGAGTGGACCTCCCCCTCCCCTCACGGTGGTTCTGACTGAACCTCCTCCGACACGGCGACTCTGACCGGACCTCCCCTCCCCCGACACCGGGGCTCTGCGTGAACCTCCCCCCCTCACGGTGGTTCTGACTGAACCTCCTCCGACACGGCGACTCTGACCGAACCTCCCCGACCCCACCTCCTGACACAGAGGGAGGCGTGTTTGAGTCTACTACAAGACAGGCTATCGGTATTGTGCTGAGGGCTCCTGTGGCTGCTCTGCTGCAGTTTTTTTTTTAATGATTTATAACTGTTTGCTCTGGTTGTGTGAAATGGTAACAAAGATGATGCTGTCGTATTCTAGGATGGGTCGTATGGTTGATTTGTGGGTGGTTTTCCATCCGCCCCAGCCTCCTGACACGGAGACTTCGGGAGGCGTGTTTGAGTCTACTACAAGACAGGCTTTTGTCCAAGTTTATTCCTAAATTTTTAAAACTTTTTCCCTTTTTGATGGTTTCCCCGTCTTTTATCGGTGTTGTGGGTGTGGGGCGGGATATATGCGACTTTAGCCAATTTTTTTGGGGAAGGTGAAGCTCACTTGTGGCTGCTCTGCTGCAGTTTAAAAACGAATTATTTATAACTGTTTGCTCTGGTTGTGTGAAATGGCTATGTTGTCCGGAAAGTGAATTTTGAAGGGACGTGTCGGTGGACAAAGTATGTCGTTAATCATGAGAAGATGATGCTGGTCCGTGTCAGGCCCTGTTCCTGAGATGTGGTACTTGATGTGTTGCTGCGCATAGGACCTCAAGGGTCCTGTCTCTGAAGAAGTTGAGGATGAAGTGTGCCGTGTGTCCGCGTAGACCTATCCTGTAGAGTTTGTGTGTCAGTGCGGACTTGCGTACTCGGCCGAATGCGGCAGTGATGTTTAAGTAGGCAGCTATTGTTGTGTGTTTGATGCGTAGACCACTTTTGATGTGCATTATAGCCTAATGAGATTGTCTGTTGTTTATTTTTGACGCTGGAAGCAGCATTGAGATTCGTCGATAAGGTCATTGTGCTCTAGAAAGTGTCGCAAGCGCGTGCTGACCATGCGTTCGACCAGCTTACTAGCGCAACTAGTAAGTGAGATAGATCTATACCCTTTTGTAGTGGAACGATCTTTGTGCGGCTTTGGTAGTGGAATGACTACACTTTCCCGCCAGGAGGCAGGAAAGGCGTCTTTCTGGTACAGATCGTTAACGGCCGCAAGTAGGTACATTGGAACATTTTTGCTGAGATGTTTGAAGAACTGGTAATGAATGTCGTCCGGCCCGGCTCTGATGGTGGCCCTGACCGGACCTCCCCTCCCCCGACACGGAGACTGACCGGACCTCCCCTCCCCTGACACGGAGACTGACCGGACCTCCCCTCCCCTGACACGGAGACTCATCGGACCTCTCCTCCCCTGGCACTGCGATATGACCGGACCTCCCCTCCCCCGACATGGCGGCTCTGACCGGACCTCCATTCCCCCGACACGGCGGCTCTGACCGGACCTCCCCTCCCCCGACACGGCGGCTGACCGGACCTCCCCTCCCCTGGCACTGCGATATGACCGGACCTCCCCTCCCTCGACACGGCGGCTCTGACCGGACCTCCCCTCCCCCGACACGGCGGTTGACCGGACCTCCCTCCCTGGCACTGCGATATGACCGGACCTCCCCTCCTCGACACGGCGGCTCTGACCGGACCTCCCCTCCCCCGACACGGCGGCTCTGACCGGACCTCCCCTCCCCCGACACGGCGGCTCTGACCGGACCTCCCCTCCCCCGACACGGCGGCTCTGACCGGACCTCCCCTCCCCCGACACGGCGGCTCTGACCGGAACTCCCCCCCCCCTCGACACGGCGGGTCTGACCGGAACTCCCTCCCCCGACACGGCAGCTCTGACCGGACGTCCCCTCCCCCGAACCGGATCTCTCCGCCCCGTACGGTGCTGTGCCACACATTGATCCCGACAACTCCCCACAAGAACCCGGGACGCATCGATCGGCCCGGCCTGAACGCGTTGCAGATGCCAGCCGAGCCTCGCCAGATGCCCGGCCGCAAGAGCACGCGCCGACGGTGCAGTGCTGCAGAACTAAACACGCCTCCTCAGTGTTGCAATGGAGATTTTCGGCCAAATTTATCCTGAGATGTTGTGTCACTGCAGCGGTTGTGCTCTAATTTGCCGAACATTGATATATCGAGATGGTTTCCCTGCTTAAATGAATTTGATATAACGATGGCAGTGCTTTCCTTGTAGTTTTCCTCACCATTCATCTGACACCACTCGGGCGTAAAATGCGCCCGTTTTGCAGAACATTCGTGGCTAATTAATAATGCAACACACTTACAGCAACAAGACCCAACACACAATTACAGCAACAAGACCCAACACACAATTACAGCAACAAGACCAACACATAACTACAGCAATAAGACCCAACACCCAATTACTGCAGCACGACCCAACACACAATTACAGCAACAAGACCCAACTGATGACTTTCGAATCACGGCAAAATATTCGGAACTTACCAGAAACGTTCATGCCCCTTTTCATGACGCTACTGCCCGGCCTTGTTTCTAGGTTAAAAAAAAACTAGGGGCGCTGTGCAAAGTTCAAAACGTGTCCGTGCAAAGTTATGGGCGCCACCTGTATGCCTGCAGGTTGGTCAGCCATCGCGTACCAACGCGTGTAGTTGTGCATGATTTTATCGTAGGCATGTTCTTAGTGTGTATTCCCCGACTTTCTTAATGTGACACCAAGTCTTCTAGACACTACTTTAGTGCACGATTATAAGACCGCGAGCTAAGTGAATACACAAATAAGCAATCGCAGCGCACCGGTTCCAAGAGATCGCTCGGGAACAAGCGACATCAGACGGCCGGTGCCGGAGGTCCGCCGGAAGTCCGCCGGCAGCGGTTGGTTGGCTCCGCCGCGGGCGGCAGCGGGACCCAGCCGGCTCAGCCGTGCCGGCCCGTCCGCTGTAGCCGCCAACTGTCCGCCGCCCGCCCAACCCTCTCACTCTCCGACGGCCCACCGTCACCCGCATTCGATATAAAGTCATCAATGAGGTCATAAGGTGATCAGACTTAATAAGAGCCACAAGGGTTCATCCAGGTTAAGTCCGTAAAGGGAAGATACAATAACCCTGGCAAAAAGACACTCTTCACCCCAGCCAACACCACATCCTAAATTCCAAAGAATACATCCACCAACATCCCCCACACTCATCAATGTCTATTTACCTTACCTATCCAGCCCTATTCACTTGATCTCATGTAACACATGTGACTTGAGTGCCCTACCAATAATTTTCAGACCCCATCCATACCTGCTTAAAGGGGCCTGTACAGTGCACACCTACTTAGCATAAATATCACCCCATCAACCACTACTTAAAACTCAAAAACAAGATTTTTAAACCTAAAAAGTTGTCCACTCTATTTTATATACATTCAATGAGGGACCCCCATGACATCAGCAGGCAGACTATTCCACTGCCCAACAATCCTTTGACTGAAGACCTGTTGTCGCTTAACTGTCCTACACCTTGATTTGCATAACCTGCATTGATGACCCCCACCATATCCCGCATCCCTACCGCATCCCGCATGGGGAGCGCACCCGTCCCACCTCGGCCGATGTGCCTGGATGCGAGCCGCTCTGCCAGCGGTGCGGCCCAGCTGTACCCACGCGGCTGGCGCGCCTTTGTCGCTGCCAGATGGGGGGTACTGGTGCCGCGCAGCAGCCTCCAGGCGTTATCAGCCTCGTCCTTGGTGTAAGAACCTGAACAGGACGACGTGTCGAACGCCGTGCACCACGTGACGAGGCAGATCAGTCCAACACTCGGCAATGGGGGCCGGCTGGATTTTCCTCCGGGCTGCATGATTCGCGCTGCGGGGAGATCTGAAGCCACGTCATCTGAACAGAGCAAGGGCGCTCCGGCAACATTCTCCCGGCTGGGCGAGGCGCACCTCGGCGCTGTACCGCCACGACCGGAAGAATCGGGAATTTGGGGCCACGGCGTCAGAACTGGACCGAACGTCTCTCCATGGTGGATCCGCGTCGCGCCTTTTAGCCGCGCTTTAAAACGGCCCTGCGCCCGCATCACCGCGTGACGATCGGCTATCACCGACCAATCACCGGACGTTCCAGGCCGTCTCCGGATAACGCCTGCAGCCGAGTGGTGGGGGGGGGGGGGGGCGGAGTGGGAGGACATAACGTCGGTCGACTGCTGACTATCGTCGCCGGCACACCACCCGGCTGGAGCGGCGAGGACTGCCAGTCACACTGTCACACGCAGTGACGGGCAACCTCGTACTGCGCAGCCGAGTGGAGCACCGGCGCCGGCTTCCCCACGTGACCACAGAGCGCGCCCCGGGGTGCCGCAGGCGAGAGGGGGAGGGCGGGGATGTCACGACCGCGGCGGAAGGCCGACTGATCCGGCCGACGCGCGGCGGCGTTCCACGAATCCACAGGGCTCCCGCACGGCGCCGGGTCGAAACCGGCCGCGCAGGTCACGACCGATCCGCTGCGGCACCGTTCTGCCATTAGTCGGCCATTTAGCTATTTGGGCTCGGGGGCCAACAGCTACGCCTCGGAAGTAGGGTCGGGGCCGCGGCTGGGCGGGAGGCGGACCCCTGCCAAGCCCACCCCTCGCTGACACCCACAATGCAGAACAGGGTGACGGGTCGGGGCCGCGACTGGGCGGGAGGCGGACCCCTGCAAGCCCACCCCTGGCTGCACCCACAATGCAGTACAGGGTGACGGGTCGGGGCCGCGGCTGGGCGGGAGGCGGACCCCTGCCAAGCCCACCCCTCGCTGACACCCACAATGCAGAACAGGGTGACGGGGCGGCGGCCGAGTCGCCGGCGCTGTGCGATTCGGCAGCACGACGCTGACAGCTCCGCTGATCGATACGCTGCTGCCGGCGGTGTGTGGCGACGTGACGTGGCGTGGCGAGAATCCGCCCACCGGTCCAAGAGTGTACACTCCACCTTCGCCGACACAGTCTGACCTGGTCCTGCCCAGTCACCTCATCCGACACAGTCTGACCCGGCCCTGCCCCGTCACCTCATCCGACACAGTCTGACCCGGCCCTGCCCAGTCACCTCAGCCAACACAGTCTGACCCGGCCCTGCCCCGTCACCTCATCCGACACAGTCTGACCCGGCCCTGCCCCGTCACCTCATCCGACACAGTCTGACCCGGCCCTGCCCCGTCACCTCATCCGACACAGTCTGACCCGGCCCTGCCCCGTCACCTCATCCGACACAGTCTGACCCGGCCTTGCCCAGTCACCACACGTCTGACGGCCTAGACACAATCTGACTCCATCACCTCACCCGACACAGTCTGACCCGGCCCTGCCCAGTCACCTCAGCCAACACAGTCTGACCCGGCCCTGCCCCGTCACCTCATCCGACACAGTCTGACCTGGCCCTGCCCCGTCACCTCACCCGACACAGTCTGACCCGGCCCTGCCCAGTCACCTCAGCCAACACAGTCTGACCCGGCCCCCCCACCCACCAACACACCCGCCCCCACCTCACCCGACACAGTCTGACCCGGCCTGCCCAGTCACCTCAGCCAACACAGTCTGACCCGGCCTGCCCGTCCTCATCCGCACAGTTGACCTGGCCCTGCCCGTACCTCACCCGAAGTCTGACCCCTACCTTCTCATCCAACACAGTCTGACCCGGCCCTGCTAGTCGATTCACTATTTGGTTTTAATGCGCATTAATCAGTGGTTACCAGCACGCGCTTATTCTCTTTTCCGCTATGGTAAACACAACTACGGTGCGAGTGGCCGTATGGTCAAACGACCTGACCCCTGACCCGACCTCAGGCCGCAGCGGTGGTGGAGTCGCCAGATCGCATCCACGCTGCCAAGCGAAGTTCACGTGTCGGGCTCGACAGCGCGTGGGACCAGGAGCAATGGCCACCAATTATCGCCACCTCAGCCATTTCGTCTTGCGGGGAAACGAAAATACAGACGTGTAAACAGCTGAAGCATGTCGCTCATAAAACCTTGCTTCGGTTACGTGTCTCCAAAACAACTGGATATCGTACGGACCGAAACATTCCAAATCGCATCTAAAGTTGCAGCCGCAGTAACTTTCAACTTCTTACTTTTGTGCCAGGTCGAATGGCTGCTTGTTCATTTGCTGACGATAAAATATTGTTCACATCACCTATTGGGTCTCCTTGCATTGCTGAGAGGATTCATCTTCCCATACATGCTGCCAAATGGACGTTTTTTACTCCTGCGATCGTGACCCACCCTCACCTCCAGCCCGCCACTACTACAGTGAGGCGGTGCCTCATAGTGCACGTTCCTCACCAGGTCGTTAGTTAGTCAGTTGTTGGGGGTTTCAGGGCGCATCGACTGCAGTGGTCGTGCAGCTCCTCACAGAGTCCGTCGACCATGAGACTATTGCGAATCAGCTTACGAACACTTACGTCACCACATCGCATATCATCATCGTAATTCATGCCTGAGAATAATCCCAGATATTTCCGACTGTGATTGCCTCGGCACTGCACACCACATGACCGTTCGAAAGGTGGAAACGCAGCGCTGTCGGTCATCTTGTGAGCGAAAGTAGGGACCTCAGGTGTGTCACAGACGGTGATCATGATGGGGGTGTTGTGCCGCATCGAATTGGGTACACACAGCCATCGCGTCCAGGGTTCCGGCGCTTATTCCGGACGCTGCGAGTGGCCCGAGGAGACGCCACAGCTCAGAGCACGCGTATTCTGCGCATGGTGTTGGAGAGCGGCTGTAGGTACAGGGTAGCCTACCCCACCCCCTCTCCCATCTTTGTGGTTGGAGGGACAGCAATGGTACCTGTCACCCCCTCCCCCTCCCCACCCTGCGCGCATCCTCCGGAGCTTCAAATTCATAGCACACTCAAACGCCCACGTTCATGATTTCGTAAATCCGTCAAAGATGGTGTTTCCTGTCGCTTTGCGGGAACGCGAACCCTCCAATAGTCGGGGCAGCCCTGTCACAATAACATATTTTACCACGAGCTCCTATAATGGCCCGGCCCTTCCAATGAATCGCTACTTCATCAGCCTTGGCATTCCGCATTCCTGAACCTCCAAATAGTTTCTTCAAGATTGCGCTTCCGGCATCAGCTCCCTGAAGCCAAAATAGCTAACTTCGGCATCAGCCACGGGGTGAACTGCATACATTCATTCATCTGGCTCGCTGCCAAATCAGCCTCTCCGTCGTCACCGTTCGAGGCGCTCGCGGGCCGAATCGATCCCTGCTCTGCCACCCGGGATCGTCGCCCCCCCCGCGACGCCGAAGCTCACTCTCCTCGCGTGATCCATTGCCAGGCAGGCTCCGTGGCCGGAGATGACTGCCGACACGCTCACGGGCAGCTGAACGGACGCCCGTGGACGGCGCACGCCAGCCGGCCGCAGCTCATCTCCCGTCCGGCTCAGCATGGCGCGACCAGCTCGCTTCACATCGCCGGACATCGCCTAATCGAATTACTCTTGTTAGTGGGGCTCAGCTAACCCGAAGGCCCATTGGAATTGAAATTAATCAAATTAACGAAATTATCGTCCATCGACTATTGCAGGCATGAGCGAGTCCTATCACAAAACCAAATCCAGGGGATCAATATATAGCCAGGTCAGCTGTTCGGACATTCGCCCGAGGATTTCGACATATCATCGATATTTTTCCAGTTGAAAGATGTTGAGATTGTCAAAGCCATTGCAATGTGGCCTTCCAGAAAAGGAAATCTCCCAATAGTTGATACAAGTTAGTCAAAAGCTGGAAAACCCTACCTCTCAACACGGGGCTTTATTTTTAGTGTTTATTTTTATCCAGCCATAGAATATCGGAGCTGGTAAAAAAAATGTTTTGGCCTAAATGTACCTTTTTTTGGTATGAAAAAACCCAAATGTTAACGAAAAAACTACACTTGTGTTAATGTTATGATAACATATGATATAAGCATTGTCGCTGCCCAGCAAGCACGAGCAACACTTAAGTGATGCCGCCGTTGTTGAGTGGTGAGGATTTGCTCGTTGCGCCCGTTGTGCCGCTGATCGTATTGAGAAACTTCAGTAGCATGGACATACCAACAAACACATTTAGTTACATGTAAGTCCGTTTGCCAACACGGCAATATAAACAGCCGAGGTTTAACATTGGCTTCAGAGCTCAACAACCATGCGCCAGAATGGTCGACCGGGCCAAACTGCCATTTCTGAGCTAAAATAGAAAAAAAAAACAACGTGGGAACATTTTCTTGAATATTAATTCTCAAATAGCCCCAAATCAAACGAACATTTTCCTGACCCTCTTGACGATCTACCACTCGGCAAAAACTCTGGAAAAAATAGCCTCATGTTGCGAGATAGGGCCTAGCTTTAGACAGAGATAGCTTTTCACTCACTTTAATTAGCTGTTGCTCATAACCCACGAACTAGCCGTGTGGAGTGGCCTCTGGTGGTCTCCACTGTCGGCGTATGCCGAAACGCCCAGGTGACACCGCCTGCCCCGCGTTCACCGTGCCACGCAATACGACACCGCAGACGAGACCGCATCTCGCCAGACGCCGCCGAGACCACTGCCGACTGCCCAGTGGCCTCACTACGGCAAGCAGTGATACATTATTCGTGAAATAGTTGGTTGGTTGGTTATTGGTTTTTACGACACGTCGACCGTTGAGTCATGTAGCGTCGCCAATCTCTCACGCCGATTGGTCGCGGGCGAAGAGTAGCGACAGGTGAGACTCGAACCCACAATCTTTCGATTGCGAGACGAGCATCTTACCCCTAGACCACTCGTCCCCATTCGTGACATAGGGTGGAATGTACCACTGAATGAATAATTAATCGACATCCTTCACAAATATGCATCGACATCCTCAATCCATCGACAAGATGTATCGACATCGACATCCTTCCCAATTCCTCGTTTTTAACGGTACCCCATTTATAAGTATTATGGTTATGCTCACTATAACGGATTCGGGATCGTGATGCAGCACATCCTGTAGCGCAATTCCATGTAAAGGGATTATCTACGATGTGCTATGCTATATAATACTAGTTCATAGCATATGCATTTGTATCATTATCGTTGAAATCGACATCGCTAAATTAGGTACCTCTCAAACATGCAAAATGTGTACAATATGTACACAATTGTCTCAAAACTGGGCTTAGAGGATTTAACAAGTATTTTAGGTAGCATTATTTCCATGGCGATTTCCACATCATACTGCGCTCGTTTCGACACCTCACATCTAACGAGACCCCATTATTTAAACACCGAGTCAACACCGAGTCGGCAAGTGATGCGTCATCGAAGTCGGCTGCCGACGGCCCCACGGGAGCAGGACGGGCAGCTCGTGGCGCACGTGTCACACGACACCCGCCGCACCGCCGCAGTGGTCCGCCGACAAACACCGCGGGTCAGGCCGCCGCTCGACGGCTCCACGGCCGACGGTCCGCAATCGATCATCGATTGATCGGTGGAGCATTGCGTTTTCACGGCACGCCGACCTCAACAGTCCTACAGCTCTGGTCGGCCGTGCAGACCGTTATGTCGAGGCGGCACCGCGGAGTGGTGCAGATCCGGCCACATGTGGGCTGTGCACAACACTTAACGATCGCTTTGGGGACTTTGGGTTGGGGAGGGGGGCTTTAAGGAGCGATAACTCTTGCCATTTCGTGTCGGACTGCTGGGTGGAAGATCACGCCAAAATTGTATGAACGTCTTTTATAAGCATTGAGGCGAGACGTCACGAGTGAATATTGTAGTCAAACCCTACTGGAAAGTTTGCAATGAAGTCCTAATTACATCATTTAACTTAACTTTACTCTGGAAGCGACCAGCAGCATTCGGTTTGTACCATTTCAGTGCCTGAATATAAAAATAGAATGTTTGGTCTTGTATTGATCAGTTTGCACGACATTTTCCTGGATAGATGCTAGTGTCCCCGTATGTGGCATAGTTATCACATGCCATTAATGCTGTACCACGCCCTAGCGGCAGGACAGTCCTGATACGCGATGGTAACAACTGTTGGCTTGACGACACGTAGACTGCTGTCATACAGCGTCGCTAATCCTCCACGTCGATTGGCCGCCGGCGAAGAGTAGCGACGGGTGAGGCTTCAACCGACAACCTTTTGGTCTGGAGACGGACACCTAACCTCTAGACAACTCGCCCTCTCCTGATGTGCGGGGCTGCCTCGTGACAAGTCGGTACCTCCGTCCGGCATCACCTGCTCGACCGGCCAAAACGGGGCCAAAAACATTGCGGGGCTGCCTCGTGACAAGTCGGTACCTCCGTCCGGCATCACCTCTCGACCGGCCTGACCGTGGCCAAGTGACAACGCGCCACTCGCGCATGCAAACACCATGCACATCGATCCCGTCATGTTCTGCAAACGCGGCCGACCGGCGCGCAGAACTCCCGGTTGTAGAATCCCCGCGCAGCCAGGCGGCTGGGCGCGCAGCCGCTCGTGTTGGGATCAAAACAGCGCGGACCAAAACACGGTTCATGGTTATCCAGGGAAAACGGTGGAATGCCTACGGCTGCACTCGAACATCAAATCATCAAAGATCGTCAAAACTGTCTCGACATTTCGGCCATGCTCCCGGCGACTTTGGACGCCTTCGACACGAGTAGAATACATCAAAGTGCACCGCAGCTGCCACTAATATTATCAGCAAGCAGCCCAAGCTCACTTTAATATCTAAGCCGCACCAGTGGATACAGCCGCCGCGCCACGAGGCGATCGGAATCTGCAATGAATGTCGACAGCAGGCTGCCACCTGCCCGGATCAGTGACGGCGGCGGCGGCGGCCAGCCGACTCACTTGGCGGGCGAGTGCTGGTAGCTGTCGTTGGCCGACACGCCGTTAGATGTCAGCAGCGAGGAGCGCTCGCCGCGACTCTCGCCGGGCGTCTCGTAGTCGAGGCGGTTCTGGCCGCCCACCCACGTCTGCAGGCTGCCCACACTGCGACTGCCCATGTCCTTCATCTGCGGACGTCGGCCGGCGCGGAGCGTGAGTGCGGCAGCGGGCGGAGGCAGTCTCCATCGCAAGCGCCCGCCGCCAAACTTCCTCGATACGGTGTATTTGACGGCGCTACGATGCAACACCGGGCTCATGCTGCTTGACGTTATCGTAGGGCGAATCAGCCATTCTCCAGCTCGTCTATCACTGAAGGTACAAGTCATGCCTTGGAATAGGCGCACCACAACCACATATTAAGCACCGATAACATCACAAATTGCACGTGTCTACACGATCGCAGGTGGGGTCGCACGACATCCCGGACCATCGAAACATGAAGTGAATAGTGATCGACCAGCGATTATCGTGGCAATCGCACTTACATACTACCATTTGTGTACTTACACGTCAGCATGCTCCAGTCACATTAATAACTGCCACGCAAGATATAACACCTCCATCGAAACCGAACAGACGTTACCGAAGTAATTGAAGAAATGTCGGTCAACTCACCATGTCCACAAGTCCCTAAGGAGGCGTGGAAAGGAGAGCACATGTCAGCGGTGCCAAGCGGAGACCAGACAGCAAAAAGGCGACGACATCATGACCAGTCTCACCTTTTCGCCGAGCGTCGAAGCCTGCGCCAGGAATTCATCTCCCAGCTTTCCCTCGCGCATCTGATAACAAACCAAGGTCGAAATTAAGTCAGTCACCGGTATTGTCGTCACGCACCGGAGTGGAACGCAACTCAGACAATGCCGGTCCTCTTCCCACATCTGTCCAAATACCAGTGCCAGACACATCAATGCTATATGGAACGATTTATGTATAGAGCAGCATCTCCGGCATGCCCATGCTACCAATCCATTGGAGAGCACACCTTCCATGCTGTACAATGTGCTTGAACTGAACTGAAGGTGTGGAATATCCACAGGGTTAAAATAATGGTTTTTCATTAGGTATGAGATGTCAAAACGGGCATAGTAGGATGTCGAAATATGCCATGGAATTAGTGTCATTTAAAATACCTTTGATGTTTTTTCGGACACAAATTTGAGCCAATGGAGTAGGTACTTATGACTGTACATTTATACTTTGCTTTGAGATTCATAATTTAGGAAGAGCTATATTCGGGACAGGGAGAAAATTACCTATGCTATAAACTGGTACCATACGCCATATCACATTATAGTTAATCCCCTTACCTGAAATTGCATCGCAAAATGTTTGTGCATCACTATTCATTATCAAGAGCATTAACATGATACTCATGAATGAGGTACTATTAGAGAGGAGACACGACGACTTCATAAGCACGCATCAAGGAGCAGGATGTCAATACATATTGGAGAAGGATATCAATTGAGTGTTCAGAAAGTGGTATTTTCCACCCTATTTCACGAATAATGTATCACTGAATATCCAGCATGCCTCTCCGTCAAAACGGACATAAAATATTCAATTAGCAACCAAGTACGGGCGTGAACAGGGGGAAACGACGACACCGCACTCCGCCATTAGCTAGTTATTATTGGGGTTTAAGGGTGCGTTGACTGCGGAGGTCATGCAGCGCCCTCCACTCCGCCTTCCCCCTCCCAAGAACAGCCTTCGATTTGCTGTCACATGCAGCCGAGATGTGACGTTCGATTGTGGCCGACAGTCGACACACGAGGTACACGGCAGGTGGTACACGGTACACGGCCGTGAGGTACACGGCCGCGCCCACAGACGGTGTCGCTAGATCCACTTCGGCACCGGATCCGGACGCGGCCGGGATCCGACGCCGGGGATCCGCGGCGCCCACCGACCTTCTCGGAAACGGTCTGCGACACCTCCGACAGCTTCTCGGAGGCGGATGCCGACAGCTTGACGGCCGAGTCGGTGGCGGTTCGCGCCACTTTCGTCGCGCCCAGCGACAACATCGTCCAGCCCTGTCGGTTAGGTCATGTCAGGTCGGGTCAGGTGCTCCAGTTCACCAAGTCAGAACAGCATCGACCCACCGCGTCACTTGAATCCGGTCAAATCGGATCAGGTGAAGTAAGACAAACATCGATCTGCCCTGTCGATCAGGACAAGTCAGGTCACGTAAGAACAGCGTCAACCAACAATCAATTCGGATCACATCAGACCAGAACAACATGAACCAACCCTGGTTGGAAACAAAATACGACGGAACATTCGGCCCACATTTCAGCGTTTCAGTTAAAAGGTAGCAGATAAAGTGTTTCAGCCCTGGCAGTAAGGTTTGATTTCTACTGAACAACTGGATTTGGAGAGGATAGTTTTTAAAATACTGACTATGGAGAACAAGGGAACGAAAACTTCAATATTTTTGTTTACGATTGAGCAATAAGCTCGAATTGACCGAGTGGTAACCAATCACTTAACAACACCTTGGGCACCCTTCCTTCGCCCTCTGGCGTGAAAGAGGGCGGTGGGTGGGGGGGGGGGGCGGGGGGATTCAGAACGCATACTGTTCCGGATGTAACACAAAAATGTAGGCAGAGGTCTTATTTCCCGCCATAGGTGGCAGTGAGGCTCGGTGACAGGGTCAGGACGGTATCGACCAGTTCTGCAGGCTAGGTCAGGTCAGAGCAGCATCGACCATCTCCGGTGGTCAGGTCCAGTGTTGGATTTGTATTTTGTAATCCTGTACGTGGAGAGGAAAATTCGATGATAGTCAAATATGGAGGGGTATTTTTTTCTTCAAACCTGTGACATTAGAACATCAGTTTGCAACTCCCAGTCCATCTTGAGCACTTCATCACAGAACAGTTAATTGCCAAACAGGACCATTCAACCCCCAAATGAGAAAAAGATAATAATTTCCTGGAGAGGATAATGTTCTGCACGCTGAAAATCCAGGAGCAGTCTATTTTTTCAACCCTGGTCAGGTCAGATCAGGAGAGCATCGATCAGTCATGGATCAGGTCAAATCAGATCAGATCAGATCAGAAGTCGATTCAGTTCAGGTTAGGGCTGAATTTGTATAAAGTCACTGGGCACTTTTCTACTTTGGCAGCTGAGACTTCCTCGCATATTTATCACTTGTGGAATCATAGCATTCAAATGAATCTCTCAAGCCACGCCGCAATACCTTGATTTACCATAGTTAACGTAGATGCATCAATACGGACACCAGAATATGAAATCGAAGAAAATCACCGACACCAGAATCAACTCCATCTGACAGTGTCGGCAGCAATGGGAGGGACCCTAAAGTGGACCATCCGGTAACTGTGCCAATGTATAGCGTAACGTCGTCACTGCAGTCAACCGGCGGAACAGCGTCGTGTGTCGAAATGGCGCGGCAACACATAAGGAGCAGCATTAACGCCATTATATGTGCCGCCGGTGTGGCACTGCGGCGATTGGGTTGTGTTTGCTGATTCAAAGCTGAGGGGCGGATACAGGAATTATCATCGGGGGAAGACACTTACCCGAAGGGCCACCTTCAGCGGAAAACAACCTCGCCGAGTGTGGTGGCATGCACCACGAGCATACTGAAGCCTTTTCGTCTCGAAAGACGCCTTTTCCCATTTGGCTGAAAAGTCGTTGACCGGGTGTGTGTGTGGGGAGGGGGAGGGGCATGTGCACTCCTCAAACCTCCCGGAAGGGGCGCCTTTCCCGGCCAGAGGAGTGCCACCTTTCCATGGAGGAGGCACATTCCCCAGTGCCTCGCCCGACCTGTATCCGCCCCTGCCACATCCACGTAGTGATGGAGAGTTGCGACTCACAGTGGCAAGCGCCTGCATGGCGCCGTCCATGACCTCGGAGGACTGCTGGCGGGGCGGCGGCTCCGCCGTGTTGCCGAAACCGGAGTAACGCCCTCCCTGGGACGGAGGCAGGTGTCTGGAACAGAGTCAAGGTCAAACGGAGGTCCACAAACGGAGGCCTGCCACACAGGCAGTGGCTGGAACAGTCAAGGCCAAAACGGAGACCTGCCTGCCACACAGACAGTGGCTGGAACAGAGCCAAGGTCAAAAGAGTGACCTGCCTGCCACACAGACAGTGGCTAGGACGGAGCCAAGGTTAAAACGGCGACCTGCCTGCGACAGACCACATACAGTGGCTGGAGGAGAGCGAAGGTCACAGCAGCGCCCCTTCCCCCCCTTCCTGCGAAGGACAAGTGGCATGAACGGATCCCAGGGAAGTAGCAATATCCCCGAGATGGGGTTGGTTGGTTGGTTATTGGTTTTACGACACGTCGACCGTTGAGTCATATAGCGTCGCCAATCTCTCACGCCGATTGGTCGCGGGCGAAGAGTAGCGACAGGTGAGACTCGAACCCACAACCTTTCGATTGTGAGACGAGCATCTTACCCCTAGACCACTCGTCCCCCCCCCGAGATGGGGACAGATGACTGGAACAAAGCCAAGGGGCAGAGTGGCAGTCTGCTCGGGACTGGACCGGGGACCGGTGACCGGAGAAGAATCTAGAGGGAAAGGCGATTCGCGCAGGGATCTCACTCGTACACGGGGCGCATCCATTCCCCGGCCACCTGAGGACTCTCGGGCGCAGTCGAGCAGACAACGTACACGTCATCACTCTCGAAAACACTGCCACACAAAGCAGTTCCCAGGACCATTTTTACATTTGATATCCTGATCCCGACCTTCAGCAGCATGTCCCTTCACTCACGGTCACTCACTCACTCACTGCTTTTCCACATGACATGAACAATGCGCAGCTGTACCATGAGCTACATTAACTGATGGAAACACCACCCATTTGTCATATCTCTCACCATTTGCACCTATTTCGTGATATCCCGAAAGGAGCCTGTCCAATTGATTACCATGAGAGAAAATAACATAGATTCAATGCAAATCGTATTTTGTATTGTTTGTTATATGTTCCGAGGCAAGGCTGCAATTAACTTACCCATATGAAAAGGGAAATGTATCTCCTTGTGGTAGAAGAACGATAGCATAGTCCTTTCACACACTGTACTTTCCATGTCTGGTGAGCAACTGGCATTTGGAGCACCTCAAGGTCTGGACTTAGTGAACTGATAAATATTTGAGGATTAAGTTAAGGTTTATTTTTAACTAATTTAAGTCGTGTCAGATCACTTACTCGGGTCGAGTGGCGTTCTCCGCCTGCCTGGCGGCGAAGAAGGCCTCCTTCGGGTCGGCCGAGTCCTGCGGCCGACCACCGCCGCTCTGGTACCCGGCCTGAACCAAACAACAACGGTCAGTACCCGGCCTGAACCAAACAACAACGGTCAGTACCCGGCCTGAACCAAACAACAACGGTCAGTACCCGGCCTGAACCAAACAACAACGGTCAGTACCCGGCCTGAACCAAACAGCAACGGTCAGTACCCGGCCTGAACCAAACAACAACGGTCAGTACCCGGCCTGAACCAAACAGCAACGGTCAGTACCCGGCCTGAACCAAACAGCAACGGTCAGTACCCGGCCTGAACCAAACAACGGTCAGTACCCGGCCTGAACCAAACAGCAACGGTCAGTACCCGGCCTGAACCAAACAACAACGGTCAGTACCCGGCCTGAACCAAACAGAAACGGTCAGTACCCGGCCTGAACCAAACAACAACGGTCAGTACCCGGCCTGAACCAAACAACAACGGTCAGTACCCGGCCTGAACCAAACAACAACGGTCAGTACCCGGCCTGAACCAAACAACAACGGTCAGTACCCGGCCTGAACCAAACAGCAACGGTCAGTACCCGGCCTGAACCAAACAGCAACGGTCAGTACCCGGCCTGAACCAAACAACAACGGTCAGTACCCGGCCTGAACCAAACAACAACGGTCAGTACCCCGCCTGAGCCAAACAACAACGGTCAGTACCCCACCTGAGCCAAACAGCAATGGCCACTACCCTGCCTGCACCACACAGCACTAGTCAGTGCATCCTTTACCACACAGCACTAGTCAGTACATCCTTTACCACACAACACTAGTCAGTACATCATTTACCACACAACACTATAGTCAGTACATCATTTACAACACAACACTAGTCAGTACATCCTTTACAACACAACACTAATCAGTACATCCTGTACCACACAATACTAGTCGGTAGATCCTGTATCACACAATACTAGTTGGTACATCATGTACCACGCAAAACTACTCAGTACATCCTGTACCACACAACACTAGTCAGTACATCCTGCACTACAGAACACTGATCAGCACATCCGGTTCTGATACCCAATCCGTGCCACACACAACAGCACAACAATGAACCTACCCTGTACTGCACACAACAGCACAACAATGAACCTACCCTCTACCGCACACCTCTCACACGATACAAACACGCGTATTCAATATAACAGGCACAACACCACATGGCTAACCACAATACCCCGTGGCTAACCACAACACCACACGGCTAAACTGCGCCGGGTGCGGATATCGGCCCGCGAGTGTTGTGCTGCATTACCTCACCTGCAGTTTGAGCCAGGGACCTAATGCACACAATGCATTCAATGGACAGCCCACTGCATAAATGAACAAAACGATTAATGAGCCATTAAGACTATGACGATACATGCTATACGACGATATGAAAGCATGTGGGTGTAACAATATGGTGAAAGAAGCATTCCACATATCGTGTTACTATTTTCAGTGAACGCAACTGTCGGGCGTTGGCCCGGTATGGCCGACATGATCGGGTGTTTGCCGGGCAGACACCTGCTCACATCGGCGGTGGGAGGGACAGCGGGCTGGGAGTGGCTGCAGTCGGCAAAGTGCGCCGGCTATGACTTGACCAGTTTACAACTGTCGTTGAAGACATTGTGGCAAATGCGAGCATCATTTCCGGCACTCAACACTTCAATCGGTCAATTTGTGGCACACTTGTCGCCACGTCTATGCCTACATGTTGCCGTCGACACTTCCTGATGCCATCCGTGACGCCCATGTCTCCAAGTCAAACACCGGCCTGATTGACAAGCGGCGTTAAAATAATGGTTTTTCGTTAGGTGTGAGATGTCGAAACGAATACAGTAGGATGTCGAAATTGTGTCATGGAGACATGCCAATTAAAACATCGTTTCAGTTCTTGAAACTAAATGTTGAGGAAAAAGTTCACTCATAAGTCCATGCGTTTTTCGTTCAATTTGTGCGACACCCAATACAGATGTGTATGCTAACGATAACGATTGCAATACCATGATATTAGCAGACGGCATTGATGAACAACCCGCATCATAGAAAACCTCTGCACCTGGAATTGTGTTACGAGATGCTTGTGCATGTGTTTCCCTGTTTCTTGCGTCCTATTTTAATTGTGCGTGACGAAATACACCATGCGGATTGCCTGAGGAATCCCGATCGTTTTTATTTCTATTGGCCCTCAACAAGTTAGAAACTTGCCGGCTAACCAAGACACATGCACAAAACCGACCGTCCAAACCTCAGAGGGCGGGGCTTAAGTGGTTGTCGCTGGCCTTCAAGGTCAGCTGTTGAAGCCAAAGAGGTCTGCAGATGTTGTCATAGCCCTGTTCAGCAAGCATGTATGCGGTGTAGTCGGAGTAAACGGAAAGGAAGGAACCAATCGAACGCGTCAGAGTTCGCCTCAGGCATTTTGCTATTACGTCATACATTTGTAGGCGGTGTAGGCGGAAAACTGCAATATCTCCGATTGTAAGTTTGACTTGTGCGTAGCTAACGCAGTTAAGACAAGGCTGGACTAGGATGGGCTACTGGTCAGGGTATAGGTAGATACATACTGCCAGGAAGATTTCACGTATTCCATAACCACCTGAGGCCCAGATACGGACTGGATTTGTTGAAGCTTACCTAACAACTTCTTCCTGTACCATTTCTTTGGGAAATTACATGCTGGTTGGTTGGTTGGTTATTGGTTTTACGACGCGTCGACCGTTGAGTCATGTAGCATCGCCAATCTTCCACGCCGATTGGTCGCGGGCGAAGAGTAGCGACAGGTGAGACTCGAACCCACATCCTTTCGATTGTGAGACATGCAAGCAAGAAATTACATGCAAGCAAGATATTCACTACTTTGTATTACACCACTTAGCATTGGCACAGTGGATGATGAAGAACCATTTTGCGACAATGGTATTGCCCTATCCAGCATCAGCATGCTTCGGGCAATGCAACATCAATGGGCCCATAAGCAATCCATTGGGCACCCCGGGTTGCCCTCCCATTTTTCACATCGGTTGTAAAATCCAAAACCACTCAGAACGTGGTCTCTCCCCCGCCGACCACCAAAGGCGGAAGACGGAACGGTCTTCAACGGCTCGGGATCCTCCACGAGGGAGAACTCCAAGCCCAATTCCCGCTCAAGAGAGACCACCACAACTCTTCATCGTGGCTTTAGACACGCGAAAATTCGGGAGAATGATCGCGATAAGACCTATAGAAATGATCCTGTAGAAGTAAGGTCTTGCTAATGCACTCATGCTTCAGATATTCACATTATATTAAGATACACTTCGATACCTGTTTTCGCACCTCATCGTAGCCTATCCACAACTGCTATAACAGACAACCAGTCGTCCTTACCGATCAGTACGCCCGTTTATCAGTGCACAACGCCATGTCACGCGAAAGACTGCAACTGGAGAAAAAACAAGACAGCATCCAGAAAACCATCCTCATATTCTTCGTCGCCTGCACCGCCCCCTGTCCGCAGCATAACACACTCGTACTTCGCCGTGTTCATACTGAACCAGGCGCACGACTCGTTGGCTCGCCAGCAGACGCGTGCAAAGCACACAACACGTTGTTCGAACTGCGCACGACTCGTTGGCCCGCCAACAGACGCGTGCCAAGCACACAACTCGTTGTTCGAACTGCACACACCACAAGCCGGTCCCAGTCCCCCCCACCTACCAGCATTAAATACCCCATGATAGGTCTCTGGTGCCCAACCTCCTCTACCAAGCACCCTGTGAGCGCCTCTGCGACGGCGCATTCCTCAATGGTCGCGTCACGCATCAGCTACTGCCGATCGTCAGCAGCGCAGCGATCCTTCCCAGCCATATTTTGCGAGAATCCAGGTTGTATCTGCCATATCTTGTCAGTGTGACAGAATATGCGAAATCTGGCAGCCCATGAGCTCTGTTCGGCATGCATAGATACGGTATAGTCGGAGTAAGCGGAACTATGACGTCACACAGAACACAATTTTGCGGCTGCGGTCGAAAAATATGACTGAGATGAGACATTTGTTGTCCAATTGCGCGTGTGTCTTTAATCCTGTGGCTAAGCTCGTGTTGGGTCGCGCCGTTTCGTTTTTATTGTACTTTTGTAAACTTTATGGTTGTACGGCATAACTGCACCTAGCCAAGATTTAGAACCTGTGACTACGTCTGATGCTGATGCAGCGGATGGGGGGGGGGGGGTCAGCTTCTTTATGCCTTTGTTCAGATTTTGGATGATGCATTTGGAAATACTGACGATGAGTGAAGATGAGTGGATGATGGATGGTCATGCACAATTAATACATATATGTAGTCACATATACACATTAATACATATATGTATATGAGCAAGCACGATGTCGATACTTCCTTGGAAAGAATGTCCATTCAGTGATCCGAAAGTGGCATATTCCACCCAATTTCGCGAATGATTTATCGCCGCCGACAAGTGACGCCTCCGCTGTGGGATCTACTCGGCACGAGCCGCACACAAGCCTGCAGCCGGCAGCCGGCACATCAGCGCGACGACGCCCAGTCGCCGGCCGCAGACGCGCACCGTGGCACAACACGCACGTGCAGATCGCTGGGCGCGCCGGTTACGCCCGTGTCGTGCTGCCCGTCGATATCCTGTTCCATTGTCGCGACAGTGGCCGCAATAGTAACGGTGCGGCGATGGCTCCCTGAGCGGACGCGGACCGGACGGCCGATGACTCACCAGGTTGCGCCCGTCCGACTGGTAGCCGCCGCCGCCGCCGCCGCCGCCCGAGCCGTAGCCGCCGCCGCCCGAGCCGTAGCCGCCGCTGCCGCCCGAGAAGCCGTCCGAGTTGTAGCCGCCGCCACCTGGGGCATTGTTACAGTCAACGCTGAATTTACACCTGGAGCATCTGGATTCGGAGAGCATTACATTCACACTGATATTTGTAGATGATAATCGTATCCCTCCAGTTACTTGGGGTGCTTTTTCCCCTCCCCCTCCCTCCCCTTCCCTCAGGTTCTTCCGTGACAGTTTCGAAATGCTTATAGAAAATGAGGTGAAACCTTCAGTACCTTCAAATGAGCACCCAGGGCAACTTTTGTTAGAAATTGTTTTCCAAGATCACTGAATGTCATGCGGCTGTAACGTCACAAACTTGCTCGTATGTCCCAAGTCGAGAAACCGCCGAAGTCTTCAATCGGACACATACATTTTGCCATGAAATGGACTGTTGGTGCATAATTCCACATTGGGTCTAAAAAAACATACTTCAAGAAGTACCTTAGTGTTTCTCAAATTCAATTTTGACGACGTCACATTCCGTTATCTGTGAAGCAATCTACAAGGTATGCTATGCGGCAAGTTTTGGGTTTGGATCTGCGTGAAAACTTTGTGACAGGTACCAGACAGGTGCCTGTCATTATTCACATATATTGATTCGTATGCAAACAGAACCTTTCGCGAACACAACCACTTGTGCAAACTGTGCCCGGCCGAGGGCCTCGTCCCCTGCCATTGCCCCTCACTGCCTGCACGCTCCAAGGTCCGCACGCACCTATGGTGTAGCATATGTAGTGTAACATGCAAGGTGTCTGTGCAATGTGTAAGTGTTCAAATATTTCTGCTTCCTTCGATGGAAGACATGCCAGAATGCATAGTAAGCAATATCAATGTAGCAATGTATCAATGTACAGTAATCAATCAATGTTCATCGATACAGATACTGACGTTTTTGTTAATTATTTTGTTTCTTGTTGAAAACTGACCCAAAACGTTGTGCCATACAACCCACATAAAAGGGAACCGGAATTTGACCCCGCGACCAGACATGAACTCGTTTGACCTCAACCTAGATAGGTTCGCTATGAACATTAGGAACATGTTTACAATCAAGCCTTCCACAGGTACGAGTCGAAACATACAATGTGACGTTATAATTAACTATAATTGTGCCTTCTTCCTTCGATGACGCTTCCGGTATCTAAGCCGCTCCCTCCCACTCCGGCACCTCTGCACCTCGTTCTCCACCTCTCGCCGTGGGCACCATGAGCCGAGGACCGGCCGCCCCTGACCTGAGCTGTAGCCGGAGGCGGCAGGACTGCGGCCCACCGTCCTGGTGTTGGGTGTGGACGCGCTACGATGCATGCCCGACATGGCGGCGGCCGCCTTCTCCGCACTCCACGTGCCGCCGCCAGCCTCGGTGCTGATCTGAGGGGGGGGGGGACGTCAGTCGAGAGGCGAAACGACAGCGGGTGGCACTGTCGGTAGGCTGTAGGCAGAGTTGGATTGGTGCTTTGTTAGCTAGTTATCAGGGCTTTAGGGCGCATCGACTTCATTGGTCATGTAGCGCTCAGGATTGGTGCTTTGTAATACTGGACGTGGAGAAGGAAAATGTGATCCATCAAATATGGAGACGATATATTTCTTCTACATGTGACATCCGAATCTCCGCTCGCACTTTCCAGCGAATCTTGGGCACCTTATCACAGAGCAGTTCATTGTAAAACAACATCATTAAATCTCCAAATGGGAAAAAATGAGAGGATAATTGTCTGGACAGGACAATGCTCTGGATTTTTTAAACAAAATCCAGGAGCAGCCTACTTTCCAGTCCTGGCTGTCGGCAACTTGAGGACGGTTGAAAAAAAGAACATCATTGAATTTGATTTTGTCATCCAGAACAACAGAACAACTGGTGCTCAGTGCACCAGCATTACGTCATGTTCCGTTTGAAGTTCCAACGACAATGCTCAACAATAAACTGACCGAGCTTATTCATTTGCCCTGAATAACAAACCACACAGAACACACCGACCTCTGTTAATATGAACAACATGAGGTGTGATGCCCAACAACTCGGACAATCACACCACAGATACTCCGAACATCACAACCTCTTATCCCCGAATTCGTACGATCGCGATCCGCAGCTCTGATTGAGTGTACAAACGTACCGCACGCCGGAGGCAGTGGCGCAGGCGACCGACCAGCCGCGGTGAGATAATGCACCCGGCGAAATTAAACTTGTTTGATCAGGTACAGTGCTGTGTTGAGTAAGAAAAAAGCGTAAAATAGCATTATGCTCACATACAACAACAAAAAAAGATTCAAATTCGCACTGTATATATTTCGGTCACTCAACAGTCTGTTGAAGAAGGCCGTGGCCGAAATATATAGTGCGAATTTGGATCTTTTTTTGTTGTACATGAGCATAAGGTTAATTGACGCGTTTTTCAAGCGAAATTAGACAAACATAACTCAGTCTGATGAAGCGCACCACAACTACGGTCGCTCATAAATGAATGAATGGTCGTTTGGAGCGGCTCACGTCACGCGCAAATAGCATTCGCCGTTGGTGGGTTGGATAAGCTCAAAGGTACAGGCATGGCTGCAACTTCATCGACACTTGAGGTCAACCAGCTGCGCGCACCAGAGTCGAACCCGTATATGCACCAGCAGAACTGCGCATCCCACAAATACAAACCCAAATAGTGATCAGCATCACAACATACTGACGAACTTTGACCACCACGCCTCATTCGGAAAGGCTCCATAGGCAGAGGAAATGTGACGACAGCTTACCTTTTCTCTGAGCAGAGCACATGCCTTGGTGTTGTACTTCTGTGTGAAGGGCAACGCCTCATCCCAATCATCTTGTGACTCCAAGAATTGCCTTGCTTTCCTATTTCCTCCCATCTGAAATTAGGTCTCAAAGTTAGCCTTAAATTAAACCGGATACAACCACCAGATGCAACCCACATGCTTAAGATTCAACAATGAGATAATTATTCTTAGAATTATTCTTATAATTATTCTTAGAACATCTCAAGTCATGCCATAAAAGGCATACCAGTTCATTGGGAGACGTCCACAAGTGTAAGCCCCAAACAGCATGCAACAGACTAGCCGGCTAGCACACATCAGTCCAGAAATACACCACCTGACACATTCCATGACAAATACACTGCCTGACATACAGATGCCCCGGCACCTGCCAGAGCACGGCCTCCGCCGAAACGTCCCGCTAACTGACGTCACGGCTAACTCGGGATAACCAAATCCTGCAGCCAATGAAACGCAGCGACACATTTCAGATGTGGATGGATGCCGTGGCTCGGCGGACGCGGTGCGCGCTGCGGCAATTTCGCAAGGCTGTCAGCAACTCAGCCGCCAGTCGGCCCACGGTCTCACGGATCTGGCCAATGGAGGCTACTGGCACTTAAATACTGGCAGAAGTAGGCAAAGAACGTCTTTGACGAAAATTTGGAGGATAGAGATTCGGAGATTAGGGCTGGGGTTGCAATTGGGATTTTGATTTGGATTGGGACTAGGCACTGCCTCTAGATGACAAATATGCAAATATTACGGACTAAATATTTAGGGTAGATCATTCACATTCTTTTCTCACATTAGAGGGACATTTGCAAGTGGAGGTGGAGTCAAAACTGCAGTGGCCAACACATTCCCAGCTGCCCAATGCCCACCTTCATTTTCTCCAGCTCCAAATCCTTCCACTTGTCCATGGTGAGTGATCGGACGAACGAGAGATGGACGCCGAGTCCTCTGTGCTTTCCGGAACACTCGAGGCAGATCCAAATTCCCAAGTTCACAGACGCCCATTGTGGGTTGTGGCCCTGGCATTCGAAGCACCTCTGGAAAGCAAGGGGAATGTGAGAGGAAACAGATGGAACTCTCTGGGTTGGTGTGTTGGTTTGGCACGGGGCTATTCAACAGTGTACAGGAAAACGTAACTGTGATAAAATTCAGCAAATTCCACACATCTCAACAATGCACGCCACATGTATTAGTGTCTAAGACCCCAAATCACCATCATAAATACTGTACCATTCGTGGGAAACTGATTATCACAAGATACCTGCCGAAAAAGTTTGATCTACCTTGAAATAGTGGTGCCGACGTGCTTGGAACATTGCGGAGTAAATAAAAAACCAGCAGCCAGTGGCTATTAATATTGGACAGTCCACTCGCAGATCAACGATATTGTGCATGCAATGAATTGATTGTATGTCAGGATTATCTGGCGACGCTCGTCTACTCAATCGTGGTTGGAGCCCAGCACCTGGAGGCCAAAGTTTCTCAGCTGCAACTAAGTGTTGAACACAAAACCTTTTGATTCAGAGAGTAGGTGTCACAGCTGAACCAGTCTTCTCCCACCCACTCCAACCAATGCAACCATCAGGCTTAACCATGATGATTAATGTATGTATGTGTTTATATTTTAGCCACAAAGAAAACATGATTAAAACTAATACCTTTCTGCTTCACCAGTAAGTGAAGTTAATTTTCTTAATTTAGAAGTTAATTTTCCTTTATATCTGGAAACTCTTAAAGTCGCACCCATGTTCTGTTTCCATAGCCTATACATACACTGCCATTTGGAGCCCAATTCATCCTGACATATGTGATACACCACAAATATACACATCACTTATCTTGTGATTCCCTAAATATGGTTAAACAATTAACACTTGAACATCTTCCAGCATTGACCTAGCATACTGAGCATCCCATAAGGCACACACATATGACTTGATAAACAGTGCAATATACAGTAGGCTACCACAGCAATCAGGGCACTAAAGCAACAGGGGATGGATAGCATGTGACATAGCAATTTGCCCATCAGCATACATTGTTATCATCACTCGTCCTGAGGTCTTGCAGGACCCGTCTTGTGCGTGGGCTCGACATCGGATCCAAACGGAAGCACGGCAGAAAGCAAACGGTGGATAAGCTGTCTTACTCTCCTGATACACAGTCTGTCAGCTTCTGTCTGAAAAGGTGCACAAATGTCAACACATGTAAGGTAGATTGTTGTGCACAATGGTACTGCTGTGAGGAGTTAGTTAGCTATTTGGGCTTTAGGGCACATCAACTGCTATGGTCATACTGCTCCCATCTGCTGCAAGGAGTGTGACACTTGGTTGGAGAGAGGGTTGTCTTCATCTATCTGAAAATCCATTTTATCAATTTGAACACAATTGCAACAACACTGCCCTTGTACCCAACTTCCCTATTTGGCCCCTACACTATCCCTGTTCTAGTGCAAGCATATGCAACATATGGAAATACATTAAACCATAAAGCATATAGAGATATACAGATATACAGATATATATATATATATATATATATATATATATATATATATATATATATATATTATATATATATTTATATATATATATATATATATATATATATATATATATATCACATCAGTGTGTGTGTGTGTGTGAACAGCACACAAAACTCTCTGGTCGGTCTATTGGTTTAGCACAGGACTGTTGCATCAGACTATTCAATAGTGTATAGCCTCACATCCCTAGTCTGCAAGGTATTCAAATCAATTATCAAGGATAGAATAGTTAGTTTTCTGGAAGGAAACAGATTCATTCAAGATACTCAACATGGGTTTAGAAAAGGGTGATCATGTCTCACAAATCTTTTGGACTTTTTGAATTTTGCTACAGAACAATTTGATCAGGGAAATCAGGTTGATGTAGCATATCTTGACTTTAGTAAGGCCTTTGACAAGGTACCCCATAAGCAGTTAATGATGCAGCTTCAGGTCCGGTTGGTCATTGGTTTTACGGCACGTCGACCGTTGAGTCATATAGCGTCGCAATCTCTCACGCCGATTGGTCGCGGGCGAAGAGTAGCGACAGGTGAGACTCGAACCCACAATCTTTCGATTGTGAGACGAGCATCTTACCCCTAGACCACTCGTCCCCTGGTATTGCAGGTAGCATCCTAAAATGGATAGAGTTGTGGCTTTCAGATAGACAGCAGATAGTGATGCTAAATAGTACAAAGTCATCATGGCAAAATGTTCTTAGTGGAGTCTCCCAGGGGTCAGTACTGGGGCCACTATTGTTCATTATATTTGTAAATAACATTGAAAGTGGCCTGGCCTAAGCAGTAAGGTTTTGAAATTTGCGGATGATTTGAAGGTCTTTAGGGCAATAACGGGACACAATGAGCAGGTTTTGCTGCAGAAAGACTTAGACGAGCTTGTGAAGTTGTCCCAAAAAATGGCAAATGAAATTTAATTTTGATAAGTGCAAAATCATACATGTAGGTAGGCAGCATATGAAGGCTCCATACTTGATGGGTGGCCAAGTACTATCTGTGAATCAGCAGGAGAAGGACTTATGTGTTATCTTGAACACAAAATTGGGGGCATCAGAACAGATCAAAGAAGCCGGGAAGAAGGCACTAAGAATGCTTGGCACAATAAATAGGAATGTATCATACAAAAGTGAGGAAGTCATCAGGAAGCTTTACTGTGCATATGTCAGGCCACATTTGGAATACTGTGTCCAAGCTTGGTCCCCTAGTTATGAAAAAGATTGTTGGCTTTTAGAGAGAGTACAAAAGAGGGCAACAAAAATGGTTAATGGTATAGGCAACCTGGCATATGAGGAAAGATTGAAGAAATTGAATATGTTTTCACTTAGATATAGAAGGCTGAGAGGAGATCTCATTGAGGTCTTTAAATTTGTTCATGGTCAGGAACAGGGATATCTCAGGGATATGTTTGAATTTAACAGAAATGATGCAATTAGAGGTCATCAATTCAACATTAAAGTTAATCACAGCAGGACAAGGTTAAGAAAGTCTTTCTTCACCAACAGGGTAGTAGAACACTGGAACCAGCTGCCAGAAATCATTGTCAGTAGCAGCACACTGAACATCTTTAAAAACGGCATAGACAATCATTATCAGAATAGATGGCTTGTTTTTCTGTATTCCAGGGAGGGTTGAGCGACTGATTTGGTGGGCAGCTGGTTCATGTCCAGAGTGTAGTGAAGTTTTGCTCAAGAGTGCAACCAAGAAGGGCCTTTGTGGCTCATAGTTGCACTGATCTTTTATGTCTTTATGTCTTTATTTATGTATAGGAAAACATAACTGTGATAAAATTAATGAAAATCCCAAACTAATCCCAACAATGTATGCTGCATACATATGTATGTGTACTTTCAACACAGAGAGAACATAGCTCACCTACCAAGTACCAAGAGCATATTCTGTCCTTCCTGAAATGCATGATGAACAAGTATTGAAGATATTCTTGTATTGGTTCTTGTTCAGAAGGCATGAGGTTGGTTGGTTATTTGGACTTAGGGAGCATCAACTTCTTTGGTCATACAGTGCCCACAGAAGACATGAGGATTGCAGATTGTATGACTATAATAACCTAAAATAAACTAGCTCATTCAAATTACTGCAGTTAGGTTTGGTTAGCTTATTATATTCATAGCAGTTCTCACCATGCCATCCATCATCTGCAAGCATATGTTATATGCCTACCAACATCTGTATGCTTAGGCCCTATGCCATCAAATAGTTGGCTTTAGGTTGGGTTTGTTTACTGTAGATTACCATGGGCATTAAAGACAGAACATCAGAATCTTCCTGCCACAATCTCCCTGGCCCAGCTAGTGAGTTAGTTATTTTGGCTTAAGGATGCTTTGACCAGAGTTGATCTTTGCCTGGCCCAATGCCAGTAAAAACAAATGGTCCCACCAGCAAACATGTGTGTACCTATTTGATCATTATTCATTTCAACCTCCAGGTTGACATATGGTCATCTAAACCTATTCATTATTGAATGCTGCCTTTCACCACTAGAACCCAAAAATGCCAAGAGAAGTGAAGTCCTTGGAATGGACTGAATAAATCAGCCAGAGTAGTAAATAATTGCAATGGGTTATCTCAGGAGGCAGTTGAGAGTCCTTCACAGCATGTGCAAAGGGTTGATTATTTTTCTTCAGGAATTGGCATATATTTGATTTGGTAGATAATAGTTCATGCTGCATATAGTGTCATTGTGTCAGGATGGGCCCTCTGATTCTGATTGGGCACTAATGCTAATACTGCTAGCACTAATACCTACTGTCTCAGATAGTACTTGAATCTTGATCTTCCCTTTATAGGCTTGACCAGATTATCAATTATCCACCTCTATCCTTATAGTAACAATAACAATAATATTTATACTATCCTTAATACTGAACTACCAGTTGGATGGTGATCGATATTGGTTTTTACAACACATTGACCTTTTTAGGTCACATGTGATGTGATTATATATTTCCTTTGCAAATGCTTACATTTTAATTGGCAGGGAAAATAACACCACCAAAAAAGGGCTTTGAGGTAGGCTTCCTCCCATTCTTCCATACACAAATATTAGTACATCAGGCAACTTATATGATAGTGTAAATTAATATAAAGTGCAGCACTAACCAACAGGCATGACCATCAATGACTGTGTGATCAGATAAAAAATGAAGCCACTCTGAGATTTGACCTCCCCCCCTCCATGGGTACAGAAAGTGAACAGCTTAACCATCTGCCCCAATTCACACCGACAGCATCTACTGGAATATGCAATGTAGAGCATGCCAACTTGAGATATGTGGGTCTGTTCCCGTGGTTCCCGGATTCCTGTCATCATGCACCACCTAAAAAGTAACATTCAAAATGAAGAAAAAAGTATCATGACCTAACCTAACCTAGCCTAAACTTCCATGCAAGGGAGCACTTTACCAAAAAATGGAAATTTACAAACAATTTTTCCCCAAAATTGTATAATTAAAAAAACATCTTAACCTAGCCTAGCCTGACCTCTTTTGAAGGAGCAAATAAGAAAAATCAGAAAAACCTTTGAATGCTTAATGGAGGTAACATGTGTATAAAGCTTGCCTCATGGTTACCTTAAACTGCAATACCACCCAACCTAGCCTAGCAGAATTGAACCTCGTTGCTTGATTAATGGCAGTAAAATATGTGTAAAAACTGTTTTGTAAATACCTTAAAAAAAAATATTGATGCAACACCCTATCTGACAGTTTATTTCTCCTCTTACCTATATAGCTTTTATATGCTTAATCTTGATGAACACTGTGGCTAAGTCTAAAATTTGCCTACCCTTTATCCGACTGCCTGACCGAACCTTTATCCCGCTAAAATTACGCACAAGCATGCTACGCTAAACAGCAATGGTGCTTAACATTCAGTAAAACATATGGAATTTGGGTTTAAGCACCACAAAAACGAAACGAATTCAAATCAGGTAATTAAGCGTGGGCAGATCATGGTTTTCAGTCATGTTTCACACGACCTGAATAAAACAACGAAAATAGGACCTTCTGAACCAAACATTACCGAAAACTTCGTACCCACCATTCAACATATTGCAGCAGCCTGTCGTTATATGCAAGTATCAATTTGGATTCCTTTTCATTGACGGCGTTTAATGGTAGCTGCTAGATTTGTCAGCTGACGTCATGGTTGCTGTAAGCCAACAGCGCCGCCATGTTGACTGTAGTTGTACATACTTTATGAAGCGAATCAATGCTAATAATGAAGCCAAATTATGTTCGCGCCATCTTCTTTCGAATAGCATTGAACAACAATATGCTTTAGGATATTTTCATAACGCAACCATGTTGCATACAACAATCCTTAAACCGAACATCGTACTGGCCAATGCCATCGACACATATGGGGTAAAGTAATATCGATGCAGATGTAATTGATGCTGCCAATATTTGGCAGCAGCTATCAAACAATAATACTTGCTTTCTGACCTCTGTTGCTTCGAACACAGCGCAGCTGATTTGATATCCAGCTGTTCTTCGGCTCATTCAGCATTCACTACTGGTTATTTCCAGCACTATCAGGATATGAACGTCACCAGTATATGAAACGTCACCAGGATATGAAACGTCCCATAGTTTGCTTACGTCATAACTAGGTCCAGCGGGGTCCAGCGCACGAATCATCCGCTCGCTTTTCATGTCCGTTAACCTGGCAAATTTTCATATTCGTAATCATCACACCCACCCGATCTTGCTGTTTGTTATATAGGATCAAGCAGACCACCCGACAAAGAAATCCGAAATCTGTTTTACCATAACTCCAACCTTTACTTTTAGACAGCATTTGGCCCATAATTGAGACAGGGGCGGATCCAGGAATTATCAACTGGGGCACTTGTCTGGAGGCCCACCGTTTCTTCAGAGGGGCGCCACTGCGAAAGTATCTGGAGGGGCACCCTTTGCTGAAATTCCGTTAAAAGGATGTGCGCACTTAAGCATACTGGAGGGCTGTTTTTTCCCTCTCAGGAAGGCGCCTTTCATTCCAAGGGGGTGCCAATTCGTCTCCGATGTCCACCTCTGGCTGAAAAATCAGTTCAGGTGTGGTGCACAGGAGCCTTCCTGGAGAGCGCCTTTTCCCGGTCGGAGGGGCGCCACATTCCATGGAAGCACATACCCCTGGGACCCGTTCCCCTCTGTATCCGTTCCTGACCTGCTCTGACTACCTACTTCTGGCATCTCGCGGGCAGGTGAGGGCAACGCGGGCAAGGGCTGCCCACAAGAAACCCGCGATAACCCGATGAGGGCCTTTCAGCTATTTATGGCTCATTGTTTTGTTGGTTTCGCTCATTGATGTTTCGATACGGACCCATTCCTTCGTCAGATAGGTTCATGAAGTTTGTTTAGCCAGTAACGGGCAAGCGGACCCAGTGAGCCAGATTTCGAAAGCGGAATTTGAAGAGGATGTTTTGTGCGAGTGACCAGTTGAGCCCATGTTGAGCAGGATGTTTCGTATGTTGGTGTTGGGGTTGCTAAGATGAAGAGACAGGCTACATTGACTGATTTTTTCAAGAAGAATAGCAAGAGGAGGTACACTGGCAGATCCAGATTCTGACACACATCGAAGGTTCCATGCTGCTCAAGTTCTGCTTACAGCAAGAGTTGACAAAATCGGATCCGCCAGTGTGTATGTAGCGGGCCAAAGCATGCGCCTGCGCAGAGACAACTGGCCGCTTGCTAGTATCGCCCGTGACCTCGCTGAGATCATTGCGCGTGCGTACGGGCCGCTGCTGCGGAACCGCACTCGGACACGTCGTCTGTTACTGTGTATAACGTGTCATGCAAACTGTTCCTTCTCTCTCACTTGGATCTTCTCTGAAAATACAAGCCGTATTCTACACGCACAAGTTTCTGGCAACATGCCATCGAGACAGTGTGGAGTGTGCGTTCTACACACTCCACATGTATACGTGCACGAACGTTGACGTGGTACAAGACGTTGAACGTGAACGTTTTGGTAAACAAGAACAAAAATCCGGTAACATAGAAACGGTGGAGGTAGGCTGGGGCCCCTACACAGGCAATTATGTTGTCAATTTGTATTTTAGTGTAATTTTTGTTAAAATGTTTTTTTCAATGGGCCCCTTTGCCAAATAGTGGTCGAAATCCGGTGCTTTTGACCAAAAATAGTGGGAGAATAGGCACCCTCCAAATCCGTTCGACCCCTCCCCTGACGCAATTCCTACGTACGCCACTGGGGGAGGGGGAGGGGAGGGGCTGACGCCGAAAACCGAAAGTTGGGCCCCCCCCCAAACCGGTGGGCTAGATCCGCCAGTGAAGGTTAGTATGATATTTATTCGTGTTATTATCGTTGAAGCAAATAATTCCAGGAAAACTTCGTTATTCCGACCAATATTTACCCAGTAAACATCCTTTACCTGGACAGGTGACATATCGGCGAAGGTAAGTCAAATCTAAGTCGCTGGTCCCATATTTGGGCATACGCGCGACCTCAAACCGAGAAGATTCACGGCCACGGCGGGTGTTGGCTGCGGCGAACCCTGCGCGGTCCGGCACATTTTTGTGCATTTGCATTCTAACCGGGCAAGCAAGTTGGGGGGCTGGAGCTTGCGTCGAAGCGGTTCCCAATTGGGACGGAGTCGTGAATGGAAAAAGAGGCGCTCCTAGTCTATTAATCTCATAGATAAGTAAGTAAGCTTGCATGCTTCGTTGAAACTGTTGGTTAGTGCGCTGTATAACAGGTCCAATTCATGCGCATTTAAGTTTATTATAATAGACTCAAGGCGGTTCACTAATGGTCGATGCTAAATGACCACCTTGGAAGGACGGACCTAGGTAGTCCACGCGCCCAAAAATCCAACTAAACAATCAATTGATTCACAGATGAACCCGATTTTTGGTAAATTTTTCATCCCTTGCCTACTGTGTTCTAGGCTAGCTTAATGAATCCTTATTTAAAAAATTGGAACAAACTTTACATTGGTGATGGACATTTCTATGCTTTTTGGCCATAAATCTGTAATTTTTTTGGATTTTGAAGGAAAATTAGGATCATGCAATGACATTTCTGGTACAAATGCCTACTTTTCAGTTGATGAGCAAAACAATAATAAAAATGAAGACTGCAAGGGGTAGTGAACAGGGTGGGAATTAAGGCACTTCTTAGGAGATTTTATCTCTGAAAACATTTTTGCACTCCAGGTTCATACTGGATAGGATGGGCTTCACATGTACTCAAATGTGGGAAACGTGGGAAATGTGGGAACAAAGATATCAATAAAAACAAACACAGAACGACACCCAAAAAAAACGCTGGTTATTCCACTTACGGTCAACACTCAAACTAATCACTTTTTGTAGCAGTCAGCAGCTGGACCACAGCTTCACACACTCCATCAATCTCAACCACCGGAATTGCAGACAGTGCGCCAACAGCAACTTGCAAGATGATGCGCATGCGCACTGAGAACACTGTTCTCCGGCTCTGGAGCCACGTCTCAGAGTACCTGTGTTCCTGCCACTCTATAGTGGGAAACTTTGACAGTTTTAAGAGATGTCTCCGGAGTCCCGGAGGCCACCGATCAGAATTGGCTGTGTTCGCATTTTCTGTTCTGAAATCTGTCTCAACCAATCAATGCAAGGTATTTTGTATATGACATCATAACCATTAGCAACTTTGAACACATGGTTAACAGTGTCCACACAAGTTAACAGTAAACACAAGACCTTGACTGATCCTTTGCTTTGATCACATCCAACTGTGGCATGTGCGGTAGCGGAGTTGCGTTCATATTATGTGGGAAATTGGCTGCGTAGGTAGGTATGCGCTCTGAGCTGAGGGTGAAGTGTGAAGTTTTTTTTTCCATATGGCTAGCCTTGTACTGAGACCAAGAAAATGTCAAACTTTTTTGTTGTCATTTTCCAGCAAAAATCCTAGCCGAACCTAGTCTAACCTGCTTTTGAAGCTAAGCAATTGGTGGGTATATAGAACAAGCACCTAGGCAGATTTCTGGTCAAAAATATGTTCTGGTGCTTTCTGATATGATATTGATACATTTTATATTAAGTTTGGGGGGGGAATGATGGCTTCTAAGGATATAAACACAAGCTCAAGTACTTATATCTGTATTAGGTAGTCATTTCACAAAGAAAGGAATATCAAATAACATTCAAAAACACCAGAACATGTTTTTGACAATGAAGATGCATGTTTCTCTTTCTCCAACAAATATATGAAGGGGTAATATGTAGCAAAGAACAATGCAATATTATGAGGGAAAAAAATAACAATCTAACCTGAGCTAATGATGCTTGATGGCCTAAAGCATTTGTATGCTGGATTGCCTAAGACCTACTGATGTTGGATCAGCTAAGACCTACAGATGTTGGATCTCCTACAACTGATGGATGTTTGATAACTTCAAACCTACAAATGTTGGATTGTCTAAAACCTGCAGGTGTTTGATAATCTCATGTATGGATCTTGGATCACACAAAAGCCACTGATGTTGGATCAGCTAACACTTACTGATGTTGGATCAAGTAAAATCTACTGATGTTGGATTGTCTAAAACCTACTGATGTGAATGCATACCTATATGATGCCTATATATACTCATACTTATATGTGATTTCCCAAAGAAATGGTAGAGGAAGAAGTTGCTAGGTATACTTCAACAAGTCTAGTTCATACACTTTCTGATTTGAGCTTGGGGGCTTCTATGCAGATACCAAACACTGTTTTTAATCCCCCCTGCTAAAAAGAAAGTTCCAACTTAATGTAACCTGACCTAGCCTAGCCAAACCAAACCCTTTGCATTATGGAGGTAGCATGTGTAAAGAGTGTCTGTAAAGAGGTAGCATGTGTAAAGGCACAATAATACCATGCATTTGTGCTTGAAGACCTTTTATGAATTCTTTGGATTCTTTCCAATGTGATGTTTATCAATGTGATTAGTTCAATGTGACCACTGATTTCCTCTGCAAATGTTTACTTCTGCATTTGTAAAGTATTTCCCAACAAACTTGGGAAGGTTTCTACTATTTTTATCTTAAAGATTTCACACCAGAAATATGTAACCAAATCTAGTCTCACATGATTTTGAAGAAAAAAATTTCCTTTTTTGAGAAAAAAAAATATTACTTTACCAACTGACAAACCTTAACCTGACATAACCAAACCTGACCCCTTTACTTGGTAAATTTTTGATAAAAGGTGTTTTGGGAATTTTTGGACTTTTTTGGGAATACCATGTTTATGAACGTGATTCGGAAGATGTGACCACTTGTTTTCTGTGCTCATACTTGCTTTTCAATTTTAACAATGACGTCATAGTCGCGTCAGTACGGTGTGATGACATCATAGGTATGGCACCAAGGCTTTGATTGGCTAGTGCTACAAATGGTTCACATACCTTAATGAGATGGTTGAAGTAGCTTAACCTAACCTAACCTAACCTAATATAATAAAATATACTCTAATCTAAAGTGATATAAACTAATATATTATAATCTAAAAATTAAACCATGCTAACGATTGGCTAATGCTATGGTACAAATGGTTCACATGCCTTAATGAGATGGTTCCGACTGTGGGTCGTTGCCGATGCCTATCCTGCTGCAACCTTCAGGGCTGGGCACACTTAGGGCATATAACCCTGACCAAAAGAACTGTGGCATCTAAAAAATTATAAACTTGCTTCGTTGTTGTGATAATAGAGTTGAATGATATCGTATGGCACTGGGTCAGAAGTTGCACACACCATTCTTGCATGAACAGACCCAGAAGTGATACTGACAAGAGTTGGCTTCCTGCATCCCGACTTTTCTCAAAACCTTGAAGAAGTACCATGAGAATTAATAATTATATAGGAAAACCTAACCTGACCTAACCTAACATCATCAAATATGCTCTTAATCTAAACTAATATAAACTAATGCAAACTAATATACACTAATATAAACTAGTATATTATAATATAAAAACAACTGTACTGCATATCGTGACATCATCCATCACAACCTGATCGCTTGTGCAGTTTCTGTGAGCATTCTTGTGGAGTAATAGTGGTACATGATCTGTGTGATAGAGGTGGAAAATAAGCATTTTTGACATGAAGGAGTGTTCAATCAACTGCATGGAGTGTTGAATGTCCATTTCATCACATTTGAGAAGCTCCAGGTGAGGGATGGATAAGTTATCGCACAAAAACAGCAGTGCTGCATGGATGACTCATTATATAAGTTATAGCTATGATAAATGGAGAGGTAAGAAAGAGCCCCGAACACGAGTGGTCCCATCTTCCAATTCATGTTCATAAATATAGTTTTCTGAAAGAACATTCCAAACATTCCCAAAAAACCTTTTTCGAAATATTACCCTTCGTTAGGCGTCAGACGCAATGTTACTGCGGACATCGAGGGGATCTCCAGTAAAGAAAGAAAACAGGTGCCATTCAATAATTCTGAAACATGCACTCCCGACAAGCGGTCCCGGATGCTCACTAGTGTGTGCGCGAAGAATATAGTTACGATTTGTGAGACTGTCTCCATAAAATATGATGCGAAGTGCATTTATGAAAGTTAGCTTGCCTTCAGAAGTCAATTTTATAGCGACTTGCAGTGACCTATTGCGCATATTGTTACTTTCCGTATTTCCTTTTTGAACTACTTTCCACCATAGACGGCCGCCTCCGGCCGTCACCAATCGCCCGCCATTCTAACATGGCATGGCGCGGGATTCGTATTCCCTGAATGTTAATGGGCCCCAACGCAAAAGTTACAGGCAGATTTTCATATTTGAAACGATAGATGATGTGCCTGGCATGAGTTCCGCCACCATTAGAGTTGAGGCCGACAGATTTTGGCGAAATTGTTTAAGAACATTACGCTTATGGGCGTGGAAGGGAAAGAATGCATCTACAACCGTGAATTTCTCCTACACCATTTTGGCGTGTCAGAGCCGATGTTGCTTAGTATTGTTGAAGGGCGGAACTTTACTTTCTATCGTGCCACCGCTCGGCGGCCCCACGGATCCTCTAGGCAGCAACCGTCGGCGCTTGACATGCATCGAGCCATGCCAGAACGTCAATAATGTCACAAAGCTTCATGTCTAAAGGTAGAAAGTGACAGGGTTAGACATCTATAAAAGTAGTCGAGTATGGCATCAGAAGGCAGCCGATTTTATGCCAGTTTATTTGAGACCATTGGAAATTAATTCGCTAATGTAGAACAACTGATATACAATTAAAAGTAATACAATGTGATAATTTGAGACAAATCCTGGAATTGAGTGCAAAAATACCAGGATTAGATATCTATAAAAGTAGTCGAGTATAGCATCAGAAGGCAGCGGATTGTATGCCGGTTTATTTAAGACCATTGGAAATGAATTCGGTAATGTAGAACATCTGATATACAATATAAAGTAATACAATGTGATAATTTGGGACACAAATTCTGGAATTGAGTGCAAAAGTGACAGGGTTAAACCTTCATGGAAGTTATTCAAGATGATATAAAAATGTAGCACGTTCGATTTTCGTTTAGTTAAGAACATTGGAAATTGTCAGGACGTCACACAGAAGATGTATGACACGTGTTTATCACAAGATGTTGAGTGGCCAATTGCTCCCATTTCACTTTAAGGGCAAAGTGACAGGGTGAAATGATTTGATAATAAAACGAACTACACATCATAAGAGAGCTTGTTGCAATGTTGTTCAAATTGGACCATTGGAAATTACTTGCACCTCGTCTAGAAACCAGAATATAGCATTAATAAAAGCAAGCCCACTCTGGTGCTATTCCTTCACAATCCGACCACCAGAGCGGCGCCACCGGTATTATGTCCGCTTATGACGCCTAACGTTACTTTATGGATGTAGAATTTGTCTTGTAAAATCCTTAAAGCACAATAAAGCCTAGATGCCAAGAAACCTAATCTGACCTATAACATCTTTTTTACAAAAAAATGCACTGTTGGAAAAAAATGCTCCAATTTTCAGAATTTATAAAAACCTAACATAACTCAGCCCATTCTAACCTCTGCCCTGCAGATGCCAATCAAGTGATTAACCAATATGTCTGAACTAACCTGCAATAATACTCTGTTGGAGTGACTGACCCCCCCCCCCATGGTTTGCATGAGTGCTCAATACTTTTGGATTCAAACATGGAACCCATGGAGTTGGCCTTCCAAACCTATGGTCCTCATTTTGCCATATTTGGGTTGATCAAACATCTATGTTTTAGGCAATTCAACATTTGTAGGTTTTATGTGATCCAATATCCATTGGTTTTGTGATCCAATATCCATTGGTTTTAGGAGATCCAATATCTGTAGGCTTTGGGAGATCCAATATCTGTAGGCTTTAGGAGATCCAATATCTGTATGCTTTAAGAAACTCAACATCAGTAGTTTTTGGATGATCAAACAGCAGTAGGCTAGGTTTGATTGAGCTATTTTATTTGCTTCACATAGAGGTCATCAGGTTAGACAAATCAAGGTGTAGGATGGTCAAGCAACAACAGGTTTTCAGTCAAAGGCTGGTTGGTCAATTGAATAGGCTGATGTTGTGGGGAGTACCTGATTGAATGTATTTTAGAATGGTTGACATTTTGTATGTTGGAGAATCTTGTCTGAGTTCTAATTGGTGGTAAATGGGTTGCAATTTATGCTAGTAGGTGTACACAATGTGGGGCCTCTTTAAGCAGGTATGAATGGGGTTGGAAAATTATTGATGGCGCACTCAATCAACATGTGTGTTGATTTCCAACAATTATATTGCCACCCAAGCAATGTTTGCTGGGGTCATCATGGTGATGTGTGTCTGCCAAGAATGGTTTTGGGATGTTTTATTTTCATTTTGGTATGTTTTGTTTATTCAATAAATCCAACCCTGCTCTATGAGATGTTCTTGAATTGATTCACAGTTTGTGGCCACCTCTCATTCCCCATGCTAAGGCGGTACAATTGTGCCAGTTACGCCACAATAGGTTCAACATGTTCTGTGGCATGCACTCAAGTCATATCATGTTGGGCAAAAGGTGAGTTGTGGCTAGTTTTTTTTTATCATGCTGGTAGCCAGAGCTGGCTATCATTTGTAATAAGTTGCTGAAGCTGGCAAAATACCTGCAACACCTCAGAATGTCATGTCGGGGATGCAATTTCTGCAGCTTGTACATTTGCTTCAAACCTTTAACACCAATGAAAAAGGTGTGATTTGCATGGTGAAGTAATTGAAATAGCTGTTGACTAAGATGTTGCAATTGTATCCAGAGAATCAATAGTAGTTTTGAATTTTTTAAAGCTGTTTGAGATCATGCATTTGAGAGGGGGGGAATATTCCAATACCAGTTGATGTGTTCTGGTCTTCAGCATGCCATTGTAAGCCTAATGTCTAGTCCCCAAAATGGTACTGCAGTGCTGAGCTAGGAAGGTTGGTGCTTGAGCACCAACCTTATTTTATCATATTTTATCCAACCTTATATATTAATCATCAGACATGTGCAGGCTTGTATGTTATGGGGAAAATTTACTTCCACATAGCAGCAAACAAGGGAGCAAGCAACCAACAGTCTTGCTGTTTCTTAACCTTAGAAAAGCACCCATCAAGTACATATATATAATTCTTCCTTTTCAGAAATGGTAGGTGCCTGTAGGAATTGAAAAGAGCAAGCCATCTTTTTTGGAGTAAATTGATTTTAAAGCTAATTCTTTAAGTGCATGGGAGATTGTCAAGTTTGATATGCCACATTTTGGTATGTGAGAATATCCAGCTTGATATGTAACCTTTTGCCAGTTCATTGCAAAGCAGGACAATTTGTGCAAAGCTCAACCATGAAACACTTTGGGTAGTTGGCCACTGGGTGGTAAACACTATTGTTGTATCCAGCCAGTGTATGCCATGATAAGAGTTGGATTTGTACTTTGAATTTATGGATAAGAGTAAAATTTGTGGGTGATGGAATACGGACAGGGTATTTTTCTTTGAACTTGTAACATCAGAATCTCAGTTTGCACTTTCCCGTGAATCTTCATCACTCAATCACAGGGCAGTTCATCGTCAAACAGCACCATTCAGCCTCCAAATAAGAAAAATGAGAGGATAATGTTCTGGATGCCAAAAACGCAAGAACAGCCTGTTATTCTGACTGGCCATGATTGTGACCAGTTAAAACATGTGGTGTCATAATCTTCCAAGTCCTGAGTACTGTCAATGTGGGATGTATGCTAAGTTGTCTTCCATAGCCATCATGTCCAATTTCGGAAACATTGGTGGAGAATGACACATGACAATAAAGTATCTGCATCTGATGTCATAGTTTTTTATTTGCATCTTCAAAGGTTCATAGCAGCTTCATCCTTGAGGCTCATGCTATGTAAAATGCAGATGACAGGAATTCGTTTCAGTTACATATTTGTGTAGTTACACTTGGCATTGCTCAGACATGGAAGTCTACACATATTATACAATCTTGTGAAGTAATAGCTAAACATTTTCCAGTCTCAGTTGCGTCTTTGGTGTCCAGGCCAGAACATCTTCCTTTCACATCAGGGACCCAACTGAAAACGAATTTGGACACTGTCCACAACTGCATGGCAACAGTTGACATCTCAGACTGGAATGCTACTGGATGACAGTGAATATGCACTCTACAGCTGTGGAATGACTGAACGTTTACTGTGCAACTGATGTGTCGGTGAATGTGTAGTCCATAGCCGCACGATGCCGTTGAGCATCTACTCCCCAGCCGTGGAGCGATCGGGTGAGTGGATGCTCTGCGGCTGCAGTGGCGGTGACTGTCTGCTCCGTAGCTGCGCGGAGTGACGTCGGGCGTGTACTCCGCAGCCTCAGGATGGCGGTGAACGTGTACTCGACGGGCGTCACGTCCGACAACCTCAGTCGGCACGACATGCTGGCCTGGCTCAACGACTGCCTGCAGGCGTCCTACAGCAAGATCGAGGAGCTGTGCACCGGCTCCGCCTACTGCCAGTTCATGGACATGCTGTTCCCAGGCGAGTGCGCGGCGTGTTGGTGGCGCGTTGTCGCGCGCACGGTCGCTGCCCGCACTCTGTACACTCTGTACCGCACTGGTGTGCTGCCCGTGTGCCGGCACAATCGCTAGACATGACAACACGTGTCGCTGCCCGCACTCTGTACACTCTGTACGGCACTGGTGCGCTGCCCGTGTGCCGGCACAATCGCTAGACATGACAACACGTGTCGCTGCCCGCACTCTGTACACTCTGTACCGCACTGGTGTGCTGCCCGTGTGCCGGCACAATCGCTAGACATGACAACACGTGTCGCTGCCCGCACTCTGTACACTCTGTACGGCACTGGTGCGCTGCCCGTGTGCCGGCACAATCGCTAGACATGACAACACGTGTCGCTGCCCGCACTCTGTACACTCTGAGCCTGCGCAACTCCACAACACTGACAACACGTGTCGCTGCCCGCACTCTGTACACTCTGTACGGCACTGGTGCGCTGCCCGTGTGCCGGCACAATCGCTAGACATGACAACACGTGTCGCTGCTTGTGTCAGCGTCAGGTTTGATTCGCTCCGTAGGATGGATACTGACAGCTGGTGGCACAGCATGGTTTTCTTAAGCTGTGGGGGGAGAGACCGAATAAGTCACTTGATCAGGACCAAGTTTATCGTTTGGGGTGGGGCAAATCCACAGATTTCTTGTTTGACCTGATGTATTTTTCGTGTTGGGAAGGGGACGACCCCTTGGCTCTGTACGCCTCTGGACACAGCACAGACAATGCTAATGCTGCCCGAATTTTGGCGTCAAAATACAATACTATTTGTTAAGACTTCAAAAACAAATCTTAAGGTGTAGTTTGGAAGCCATCATTACAGTAGCAGCTGGTCGACACTGAAGGCAGTCTGGCTTCTGCATGGGCAACCTATGCCATGTTGTGTGCCAGGCTTTCCTCGTAACCGTAAGATTTCGTTTTCAAATCTCGTTGGCCCTTTAGATGTCGTCTTCCCGCTTCTGAATATCAATTTAGCTGTATCTTCATGGTTATGCATGGTGAAACCGGATGCTGTTGAGTACGTAATTTTGAATCACGGCAATTGAAGTGCAAATAGTTACATACATCAAGCAGTGGTGGGTTTAGGCTTGGCATGGTGTCGCCCCCCCCCACCCTCTTTCAGCTAAAGCCGAACGCCGGTCACTTCTCAAAATTGGTGGCCTCGTGGTGAGCACATGCGGGTGACCACTTCCGTTGGTCGCCACTCGGTTCAGTCTGCTGCCCACAGTTGAGGTGACGTCACTGCCTGCCTGGTTACACGAATGACTGTTTTAGTATCGGCTACATATTTGTTTCGCTCAGTAAAATGGACATGGAACAGTTGGGATAAACCGGCAATCGCTTATCATACGTGGAATGTCATTTTGCAAGCAAATGCGAATATGAATGTGTGTTCCGCGAAGGATCCAACCACCGCCGACAGCCGAAAAAAATGCCGCCACCGCTGTATCGACATCCCCGCCCAGGAGGCACTGGGCGGCACGTGAGGTGTGTATGTGTGTCAGCGTCCTGGCTCCGTGACCTTGAGTTGTGCGCCAGCGAAGGGTGCGGTGACTAAGACTCGCCGTACGTGGAAGGACTGAGGGCGGATGTGGCCGGTTTCTGGTCTGATGCACACGCTAAACGGCGGTTGTCGGCCGAGCGGTGGCGAGGCCCATCGGGCGGCCAGGCTCACTGGACGGCTGGGCTCTTCGGACGGCGGGGCTCACCGGGTGGCGGGGCTCACTGGGCCGCGGGGCTCACCGGGTTGCGGGGCTCACTGGACGGCGGGGCTCATCGGGCGGTGGGGCTCATCGAACAGCGGGACTCATCGGACGGCGGGGCTCACTGGGTGGCAGGGCTCACTGGGCAGCGGGCCTCACCGAGCGGCGGGGCTCGCCAGGTGGCGGGCTCACCGGGTGGCGGGGCTCACTGGACGGCGGGGCTCATCGGGCGGTGGGGCTCACCGAGTGGTGGGCTCATCGAACAGCGGGGCTCATCGGACGTCGGGGCTCATCGGGCGGTGAGGCTCTTCGAGTGGGCATAATTCGAAACTGGGCATAATTCGCCGCACTCTGCGCAATTGTTGCGATGGAGATGCCCGCTGCCCAGGATAACCAGGTTCACATCAGGACCGTACTGGAGCCTAGGACATCTTGCGTCAAATCCGTATGGTGCTGGAGTCTGGGGGCCTACGTCACATCTGGATGGCACTAGTGCCTGGGACAGCCACGCCTGGTTCAAACTGGTCGCCGGACATCAAATCAAATTCACATCTAGTCCGGTGTCATGAGTTCGGAAAAGTGTGAGCATTTGGCAATGCTCTTTCAAATGTCTCGAATTGCTACATAAATATGTTTAACAGGCAATCACAATGCGTTTATTAGAGAAGAACCAAGGATGATATGGTATGTAAATTTATAAAATGCATTGTTTTCATTTATAATTACACGTGTTGGGAATACTTTTCGCACCATCGCGTAGACGGCAACCATTTTATAAATATCCTAATGATCAGCAAATCATGATGTAAATGTTACGATTGGTCCTCATAGCCTACCAAAATACCCTTGATGTTGGCACCGACCGACCGCTGGTGAGTTTGGCGGCGTGGCACATGCTTCCATGGGTCTTGGGCGGCATCTTTTCAGTATGGATGTGGCGTGTTGCTGCTGAGTATCTACAGTGATGTCATGTGTGATGTGACCATGTGCTTACTTGTTGGATAATTTTGAAATCGTCGTTTGTTCTAGGTTCAATAATTATGAAGAAAATAAAGTTCCATACGAAATTGGAACACGAATATTTGCACAATTTCAAGCTTTTACAAGCATCGTTTAAGAAGATGGGCGTAGATAAGGTAGGTGACGCTGTGTACGGTCCGATCCCTGATGCTATTCTTAAAATGAGCAACTGGTCAATGTACCCAACTTCCCTTCAACAAGAACACTATCCTATTTGTGGTAATTATCAGCCTCATGTCTACTGTCATATGCCATTGTGCCACGCATGATAAATGCAGCTCTCATTAACAACCGAATCTGAATTTGGGTACTTTTTCTCTTTTTTCTTTTTTCCTTTTGCATTTTGTCGTTTTTCCCCTTTTCCCTTTCGTCTTATTTGTTTCACAAATGCATGATGAGTGGTAAGATTGGCGGCCAATCGAACGACTGGCCGATTACCAAAGCCCATTGGTTTTGGTGAGTAAAGATAAGCTTGTCGCGTGTGCATTTTTTGGTGCGCTGCGTGCTCTATTTTTTGTCTGCTGTGCCTTGGCTTTGTCATGCACTGCGACGGCGAGAGCACGAGAAGAGGAACGCGACTGTGTGTGAGTTGTCTATACAAGGAGTCGTTCCCGGTAACGTGACGTGTCATTGTTCCGGGCCTATTGGGCCTGAACCAGTGGGTGTTTGTATCATCGAGGCTGACTCGGCGTTCAGGATCTTGCGCTTATCGGACACATTTTCACTCTCGCCTATGTCAGAGATTGTGTGTGTATGTTTGTGAGTGGCCACAAGGGGGCGCCGGCTGCTCCCGGCGTACCACAGTGGCCCGCCCACCGGTGGTGACGTATCGACCAGTTCCTAGTTCCGTAAGCAAGCTGATCTCGCCGGCCGGCGTCGCCATTTATCTCGGATGCCTTGGGCATTTCTTGATGATTTGCATGTTGATGGAGCTGTGGATGCTGTTCAGGGCCGGTTGCAGTCCGCCATAGTGGGCCATGTTCACATAGTAGTTTTTAATCGTCAAAGTTTTTACGTGTAGTAGTTTGTACTCGGTAACTTTTTACGTTAAAACGTTTAGTCTTTACCCCCCACCCTTCGGTTCGGTAGGCAGGTGTGTACTGCGCTTCGACCGGATGAGACCGCCTTTCGCCGCGAGCACAGGCATCTATGCCGCGAAGCGGAGCCAAATTTTGTCGTCGGGCGTAAGAGTTTCAAATCAGTAAACCACCGAAAGTATGTCGAATATCTTCGTGGCCTCGCCGATAGCTTCAAAGAAAATACAAAACTCTGCTGATCATGCTTAAAGCGTGCTGCAAGAAAATCGAGTATACCTCCGGCTCAGCAACGATAAACCAGTTTCTGGCAGTCACGAACGTGCAACAATACTGAATGACTCGTTCCCCGCCAAATTTACCAGCTGCACTGTTGAGGAGTACCCGACGGTACCGGTGCACTCCCTGGACCCTCTAGCACAGCTTCACATGTTGGCAGTGGCAGCAGTGTTTAGACCAGTTGGCTTCCAAAAAGCTTGCGTTCCACACAATGTCAGCGCCCGTACAATCGTGGAGTGCAAAGAACTTCTCGTGCCACTCGATACAAGTTTTCAACTTGCCTTTGGAAATAGGAAGGTTTACGAGAAGATAGCTGAACGAAACTAATATCATACCTATCTGGAGAGGAAAAAAATTGTAATCAATTATATGTTAATCTTATTGTTTTCTCCCCTCTCGCTCTCTTACGGTCTTGCTCTCTTGCTCTCTTCCTCTCTTGCTCTCTTGCTCTCTTGCTTCCTTGCTTCCTTGCTCTCTTGCTCTCTTGCTCTCTTGCTCGCTCGCTCGCTCGCTCGCTGTCTTTGTTTGGTAGTGTTTAAGGAAAATAATATACGATGCTTATTAGTTTATGAGAACAACAATGTGAGGTTCCTTCAAGGAGTTAATGCATCATGCTGTACAAACCTTTCCAGTTAGTTGCATTCAACACAGGAGGCTGTTTCGAAGGAATATCAGGCGGGCGCCATCCTTGCACACTTCCCGGCCGCTTTCAAATGTGTCAGCCATTATCTCCCAATCCATAAGCTGAACAAAATCCTTTCAAACGCAATGTTCCGCTTTAAGCTGGTTTCTCGTATTTCCGACAAATTACAGGGAGGACATAGATGTATGTGCCCGATATGGTGGACAATTATAAGCCTTGCAAGGGCAAAGCTGAGTTTCAGCAATTGTTTCTTCAACCTACCGGCTTCTGGGTACACCCGTGGGGAAATATAAGGCGGGCACGCGGCTGGTAGTGTGAAGATCCTGCCGAACGGAATAACGCCTTACACACATACCGGCACGCATTCAACTTCACAATGGCCTCCAGTTGCCTACTGGTGGTCATCGGGCCTAAGTTCATGCTGGCGCCACCCAAGCTGTGTATGTTTGTGGTGTAAAGCGTGGGGAGTGCTGATCTCTGCCCAGCTTCTCTGCCAGGTTCAGTTCAGAGTGATTCATTGATCGAGTATTTCGCTCGTAATCTGTACAACGTAAATATTGGCTTTGTGTTCGGTGTTCTTGCATGCTTCCGACTTGCAAGCAGATTGTGCATGGCACAGTGTACATATGTCAATCAGTGATGTGTAACTATCCGCATCATGCACGCCCGGTCACTGATCGTGTCACTCGTGTCTCCCCTCCCTCCTTGCCGCGTGGGAGACAATAGCCGTCTGATGCCGCTCACCGTTCCAGATCATCCCTGTCGACAAGCTGGTGAAGGGCAAGTTCCAGGACAACTTCGAGTTCCTGCAATGGTTCAAGCGCTTCTTCGACGCCAACTTCGACGGCGCCGAGTACGACGCGCTGATCGTGCGTGGCGGCGAGCCTATGGGCAGCGGCGCCGCTGCCACGCGCCTGGGCGGCGCCAAGCGGCTGCCCCTGGCGCGTCCAGCGACGCGGCCCGCCCCCAGACCAGGTACGACGCCGCGGGTCGGGCGACTGTGTGTCGTGTGTTTGCTGCAGTCGCGGGCCGTGCCAGGTGCGGTGGTGACTGTGTCTTCGGCACGGGTCGGGCGACTGTGTGTCGTGTGTTTGCTGCAGTCGCGGGCCGTGCCAGGTGCGGTGGTGACTGTGTCTTCGGCACGGGTCGGGCGACTATGTGTCGTGTGTTTCCTGCAGTCGCGGGCCGTGCCAGGTGCGGTGGTGACTGTGTTCTCGGCAGGGTCGGGCGACTGTGTGTCGTGTGTTTGCTCCAGTCGCGGGCCGTGTCAGGTGCGGTGGTGACTGTGTCTTCGGCACGGGTCGGGCGACTATGTGTCGTGTGTTTCCTGCAGTCGCGGGCCGTGCCAGGTGCGGTGGTGACTGTGTTCTCGGCACGGGTCGGGCGACTGTGTGTCGTGTGTTTCCTGCAGTCGCGGGCCGTGCCAGGTGCGGTGGTGACTGTGTTCTCGGCACGGGTCGGGCGACTTGTGTCGTGTGTTTGCTGCAGTCGCGGGCCGTGCCAGGTGCGGTGGTGACTGTGTCTTCGGCACGGGTCGGGCGACTGTGTGTCGTGTGTTTGCTGCAGTTGCCCGCCGTGTGAGATGCGGCGGTGTCTGTCTTTCCTCGGGTCCGACCCGACCGACGGCGGTGGCGCCGGCGGTGCGGCCACTATCAGAGGCAGCACTGTCGACCAGGGGTCAGCGGGTCACTTGGCTGGCGGCCGCGCCAACGGCAATGTGCTTTGGTGCGGTTGAGTTGTGTGTGAGCGTTGGGAAATGTGTGCCGCTTCCTGTCCGCCACTGCCTTGCGAAAATAATGGGAAGTTGTTATGCCGCTCGAGCAATGTCGCGCATGACTCAAGTTTAATTACGTGGCCGCCCGCCTGCGAACCGAGAAATAGTGCCTCAGGGCCGGGAGTCTTAGCCGTTTTGTTAGTTGTGATGGATTCGCGCGTACGCCAGCTTGTGATTTTCGATGGCTAAAACTGGCGGTCTTTGGTTTTCGTCGGCTCACCTCTTTCTCTCCCACTTCTTCGTCAAACATGTCCACAATCCTCGCCTACAAGGCACAGTTTCCAGCCAACCGTGAAGGGAAATGAACGGGCTGTGTTGGCTAATGCAAATGGGAATGTGCGCGAATGATCAAAACTGGTCGAAGCGCCCTAAAGCCCAAATAACTAACTAACTAACTAATGCAAATGGGAGGATCATCCATTTGTTTTGAAAACATTAGGTTAAGACGCGAAGAAAGAATGAGCGACATTCAATGATGACATGGGAAATCCTAACATTTATTTATATTTCACGCCGACCGCCAGGGGGTGCGCACCCACTTTTTTTGTATTTCAGTCGCCTCCCGTCATTCAGCCAGCGAGGAAGTTACGTTAGCGTTCGGGCCAGCCATGCTCCTCGAGTCCCAGGACATTTATCCCCCGATAACGGTCCAAATCTCCATTTCTGCGACACCCTTCATGTCCAAATGCAAGGGGGAAGGTCGAACGCACCCGGAATTGAATTTTAGAGGTCCGGTCGGATTGCCGCCCACCCCGATATCTGCACACTGCCATCTCGTTCCCAGTCGAGCTCAGGAATGGGATAGCCAGTAACAGGGCACCCTTTCACCACCACCACCAATTAGAACGACCAGAATAACTGCCAAGTTGAGCCGAAAATGATTTCCATCACCAGGCGAAAGACCATGCGCTGTCCGAGGAGGTCTGAGCAACGCCAAATCCGTGGTGGATAATTGAAGTTTTCAACACTTGGAAGCAGGGCTGGAATTGCAACATTGTCCAGGATTTTTGTCATTCGTGACTCCCCGAACTGACGGGTCTGACTCATCTCCCCGAAAATTAGTATAGACATCTCTTCCGTGCCTGAATTCTGAATAGTGCCGTTTGACAATGATTGTGAACTTATTGCTGTTACGTAAACGTTGTAAGACCACTGAACATTGCAAGAGTTTCTTATTCAAAGAATGAAATGTTCCCCTCGAATTTGACGGCCTAAGATATTTGACTTTCCAAATCAATAATTTCAAGATCAAAGCCTAATCTTGCTCGGAAGCCTAACTTTTTATAGCATGATTGCAGCTTCTCTTAAGAACCTATACCGCATATCCGAATACACTACAAAAAATGTAAATGTTCTTTTAACTTCGCTGTTCCATCGTCTTCCCGTACTTCCTTTCCCTCGAGAGCACAAATTCACCTATCCCCCATGGAGAAGTTCACTCTCAGTACTGTTAAGTCATGTTGAGAACACCTGACCTAACAGTGCCCCATATTACCTGACTCCCTCCACTCGCTCTCCGGCGTGTTGTCCGCGACTATACGCCAGCAGTTGAGGGCGCCGCACACAGCCGGGGCTCAGAGGTGACCAATGTTGACGCGTCAGCAATCCTTCGCAATTAGTGACGTCACCGCACCCTGCCGGCGTGCCGTGTACCACTCGCCGGCAGATTGTGTGTGTGGTGCAGTATGCCTCTGCCTGGCACGCCGGCGCGCGGCGTGTGCGCACGAGGCGATGACATCGTCGCCGGCGGCCCCGCTCGGCACCGTTTGACGGTGGTCCATGCACTCTGACGGTCAGCTGCAATCGCGCTCCGTCTGCCCGGCCGACGGCCGTCCACGGCCGACACTGTCTGACTGTCGGCCGTGTTTTCAGCCGTGAACCGCGCGCCAGCGACGAGGCCAGCGCCCCGAGCGGCAGCCGCGGGAAGGCCAGCTGCCGCCGACAACCGACAGGCGGAGGTAGTGTGGCCGTGGGGCGGGCCGTGGGGCGGGAGCGGCGGGCGAGGTGTTCGGAGCGGTGGCCGTGGCGGATGGCGTGTGTGGGCTCAGTTTGGTCGGCGCGGGGTCGGCCGACGGCTGCCGGGTGGTGGGCGACCTGATGCCGAGGCCGGCGGAAGCCGGTCTGTCTCCGCATCGTCTGTCGTCCGAAGCCGGTCTGTCTCCGCATCGTCTGTCGTCCGAAGCGTCGAAGTGGCGGGAAATGTGCTTGCGTTGCGAGTCCGAGTAGTCGGACGTAATTAAAGCAGGGTTGTAGCTGGGGCCGGGTCGGTGTGTCGGCCATCGAGCGCCCGGCAACTGCCGATCCATGCGGGGGCTGGCGCATGGCTGGGTGCAGGGTGACGGGGCAGCTGTCGCCGCCCCGCGGTGTTGTACGTTACGGGGCCCTAGTTTGGTGGTGACCAGGGCTCCGGCCACCAGCTACAGGACCGGTTTGAGGGACGACGGCGCCGACTTATCAATAACGCGAACCCCTCGGGGGGGGGCTTAAAGTGTGTTCCGGGCTGTGGTGACGGTGTGGTGTGATGGTATCCCGTGTATTGACGACATGCCACCGGCAAATGTCCAATTTGCACCTCGAGTTCCTGAATGAGATGTTTTGCCTAGTTTTCCCATTGCAGGTGGACAATATTATTTTTTCCTTTTCTCATGGGATGTTGCATTTTCCATGTTTCTGGTGTTTCTGTTACTCAATTTTTAGAGATAATATTAGGAATATGGTAAAGGATAGAGGTCGAAATATTGAAGACACAGTCCTAGTTTTCTTCCACAACTACATAAATGTACTACCTTTTTGTTTCCGTTGATTAGTTGTCACCGGAACGACAGTTGGACAGCACTTCATTGGCTTCGGTGACTTCCATGAAATAGCAACGCATTTGGGCTAATCATTTGGGATAGTTCAGTATCAAGCCGGATCGTTCAGCTCTTTGGTAGGAAACAACAAGAGTATCATGTTCTCGATGACAAACAGAATGTCCAGGACAAAGCTCTTTCAGCCCCGGCTCCGTCCAGTTTACAGTTGACGAATGTCCTGTTTTGTTGGTGACGGGGGCTTCGTTTTGTGGGCGGCGAGGGCCTCGGTTTTGCGAACGACCGCGGCTCCCGGTTATGTTTGACGGGACAGATCTGTGTCTGTGGTTCTGGTTCACGGTGTGCCGTGCCACGTGTCTCGGCGACGAGGAATGTATGATTTGTGGGCATGGTACAGATAATTTAGGTCATCAACCGGAGTAACGAATTCTGCCAGCCGGCATAGACGTACGTTCGTTCGTAAATGGTTCAGAAAATCACAAACCGTTCGATGCAGACGTTTGGTAATTTTGATCGGCTTGTTGCAGCATTGAGCCTTATTTCTGTCATTGTGTGGGCGCAAACAAGTGACAAATACCGTCGCGTTGCGTAATCCCCAATGCAAATTTACGCTTCTCCGTTTGGATGGAGGAGAGGCGATTTGCACAGAATTTGCACGCGCTTGCCGCTGGTGTCCAGCTGGTTGAACCGGTCAGCCCCGTATTTGAGAGGTCATGACGCCCGCTGCTGACGCGCGCGGCGGCCTCAATGCAAGGTCGTGCCGCCGGCACTGCGCAATGTAGATCACGGTCGACGGTCGGACGGCGGGCCGGCAGAAACATGGCTCGGCACGGGTCGAAACAGCCGTGGCTCACGCGTCTGGACGGCTTCCCTGTGGTCGCCTCACGGCCACGCCGCACCGGTGTGGCGGCGTTTGTCCGCTACAGTGTGGCACAGTTATACATTATTCGTGAAATAGGGTGGAATGTACCACTTACTGAACACTGAGTCGACATCCCTCCCAAGTAATTATCGACATCGTGCTTCTTGGTGCGTGCTTGTGAAGTGATCATGCCTCGTTTCTAACAGTATCCTGTTTATATGTATCATGGTTATGCTCATCATAACGGATCCGGGATCATGATAGCGAACATACCGTAGTGCAATTCCAGGTAAAGGGATTGTCTATGATGTGCTATGTATACCAGTTTATAGCAATATCAGTACCAGTTTATAGCATAGGTATTTGTACCGTTATCATCAATATCGATATCTCAAAATTAGTACCTCTCAAAACACGCAAAATGGATAGTTATATGGCACTATGCAATTGTCCTAAAACTGGGTTTGAATGACTTAAATATTTTAAACAGCATTACCTCCATTGCGATTTCGATATCTCGCTGTACTCGTTTCGCATATCACACCTAACGAGGTGTCATTATTTTAACACTGGTGTGGCATATCTGGTGACGCGTTCGTCACCTTCGCCGGCGTTTGTCCGCTACAGTGTGGCATATCTGGTGATGCATTCGGCACCTTCGCCGGCGTTTGTCCGCTACAGTGTGGCATATCTGGTGATGCATTCGGCACCTTCGCCGGCGTTTGTCCGCTACAGTGTGGCATATCTGGTGATGCATTCGGCACCTTCGCCGGCGTTTGTCCGCTACAGTATGGCATATCTGGTGATGCATTCGGCCTTCGCCGGCGTTTGTCCGCTAAGTGGCATTCTGGTGAGCACTCGCACCTTCGCCGGCGCGTGTCCGCTACAGTGTGGCATATCTGGGACGCGTTTCACTTCGCCGGGTTTGTCCTACAGTGTGGCATATTTTTGTCACTTGTTCGTCACCTCCGTGCCGGCGTTCTGGCCTTGTAAGTTGGAATACATTTTGGGGGCAGAATTAAGAGGAATAATTAAGAGGTCTCAGGGCGTAATCTCCCCACCCATTGCCCAGGGACCTGGCCAGTACAACCACGGGGTAACGCGGTTAAGCGGTGTGTTTTCTTTACAGTAGGATGTCGAAATTTGTCGTGAACACCATTTCGCTTAGAATATCTTTGAAGTCTTTCATGCTTAGTTTTCAACCAATGTCGTACTTGTAAGTGTACCTTGTTTGTTTTGAGAGATACCTGATATAGTTACAATTAAATATAAACTATAAATACTATAAGCTATATTAAGATAACGATAGCAAAATGCCTAGGGGACGAGGGGTCTGGGGGGAAGATGCTTCTCTCAAAATAAAAAGGGTGGGGGTTGGGGGTCTCTGTACTTTCGCCCGCGAACAATCGGCGTGAGAGATTGGCGACGCACATGACTCAACGGTACGTGTCGTAAAACCAATAACCAACCGATAGCAAAATGCCTATACTATCAATTGGTATTGTATAATGCACCACATCATGAGTAATCCGTTTTTTTTCCTGGAATTGTGCTACGAGTTGTTGGTGTATCACTGTCGTAATTTTTAACATGATATGCTGTTAGAAGTAAAGCGTGAAGACCCATTAACACGCGTGAAGGAGCGCGATGTGGGAAGGATGTCGATTCGGTGTTTGGGAAGTGGTATATTCCACCATTTGTGACGAAGAATTAATCACTTACCATACATCTCCGAGTAGATTTCCGATCAACGTTCACGTTGATCGAGAAGTTCTTCGTCCTCCTCCTTGCGTCCGTGCTCTCCGGCCATCACACACACTGCGTGTTCTGGAGAGGCGGCGCGAAGAACAATAAAACCCGGCTTTGTGTGTGTGTTTTGTTTTAGTTTTGCCACGTGATTTAAGGCTTTAGGGGCCCGTGGTGTAACAGAATGGTTTAACAGAACGCCAGCGCCCCCTCCACGGGCGCTGGCGCGCCTGTCCGGCTAATCGACCGTGCCACAGATTTCCAGAATGATAGATGAGCGTCACACTGTTCGACTATGCGGTGTGTTGAGCTATCCACCATCCGAACCTGATCCGCCAGAGCCGGATGTCCAGCGATGGCCAGGGGCGCACGCCGCTGACGTCCGCTCTGTCAGCAGCTTTGGACACGCCGTGGCTGCCATCTGTTGTGAGGGCGGTCTCGCCTGCGCGCATGACCTGGATTGGGGCTCCGGTACACTCGGCGAAGCGTGGCTCTGTTATAACTCGGGATTGTTCCGTTGTGCCAACGGGTGCCACGCTGCCGTCCGAGGTGGCTCAGCCGTGGTCTCCGATGGTTGCGCTGTGGAAACGGATGCCACGTTATAGTCCGCGATGGCTTCTCTGTAGCTTCGAATGGCTTCGTCACAGAAACGATGCTTCGTTGTGAGCTCCTGGTGACTCCACTAAACCTCCGGATTGCTCCGCTGCATCAGCGGCTGCTACATTGCGGCGGCTGCTACAGTACTGGGCGCTAAATGACCAAACCTGGTCGATGCGCCTAAAATAACACAACCAACCAGGATGGAACGGCTCAGTTATAGGGAATTAGCGCCGACTTGTTGCTTTATAATATATTATAAGTAGTTGCGTTTTGCGTCAAGCAACGATCATTATTTTCAAACATGACTGTCAAGATGTGGGTCTCACGCAGAAGTGCAACTTGCATCTCTGCTGTATGACCAACGCAGTCGATGCGCCCCTAAGCCCAAACAACCAACGAGCAACTTGCATCTTTGAACCCCCAGCCATGTCGCCTTGTCAACGGGGAGTCGGTAGATTCTTTCTTGTGTTCTTAAAATTGTTATGGGATGCTTTTGGGAACAAGAGCGTATATACTGCACGGTGCTCGCGATCGGACATATTTTTCATAGTCCGGCAAACCGAAAATCGTATGTCCGGACTGTGCTTAACTTATGTCTTAACTTATCAACGGGGGGTTCTCTGGTGGGGGCTCAATTTCTTCGGAGAGGCGCCTCTGGCTGATAAATTCGAGGGGTCGCACTTCAGGCTGGGGCCTCATCGTACTTGAGGGCCGCCAATTTCCATGAGGCACATGCCCCCAGTGCTATTAATCCGCTGCCGAGTGTCAGTTAAGCACAGCTCAGTAGAATCGCCATGACATCATAGCTAACCAGCTGCTGAACTCGCCCGGCGTTGCCTTGGCAGGTGGATGAGTTGACGCTGCAGATGCAAGATATGCGTCTCAGCGTGGAGGGCCTCGAGAAGGAGCGCGACTTCTATTTCGGCAAGCTGAGAGACATCGAGGTGATATGCCAGGAGGATGAGCACGACAACGAGACGATTAAGAAGATCCTCGACGTCCTATACGCCACAGAGGTAAGTGCATGGTGTTGCCGTATCCACATTGCCGCTTTGGGCTTTTCTCATCAGCGGTGCTTTTGCGAAATTTTAGCAGCTTGTCGGTGGCGTGTGCAAGGACAAGTTTTTACCCTCGGTGGGTGCGTGGTAGATGAAGCGATATTAATAGAATGGGTTCTTAAGAGTAACCAAAAATGGAGTGCAATCATCGACTTGAGTGTAATCACCGAAGGCCGTAACGACAAAGAGCTGGCCCGTTGTTGGTAACGCGCATTGTTGACAACGTCACTCATGACATGTCGCAACGACAATGCCATTATTGCGTCGGCTTGAAAGCATGGATAGATTTGCTTTAATAAACGAGCCAGCTGTATTGCTATAATGGGCAGATCTTGTATTGAATGGTTTTGGCGAATCGAGCAGCACCGGCCTGTGTGGCAATGCGTGCGTGTGCCCGACATTTGCTTGTCATGGGCCGTGTGAGCCGGTTCAGAATGCATCCAGGGTTGTAGTTGTACCGAAGTGACGGGACTGTCTGGGAAAAATATGTGGCGTCGGACTAGACTCGTTGGATTGGACCCTAAAGTTGGACAAGACTCGTGGCGTTCCCCGATGCGCTGATACCAGGAGAAGTCCCTTGGGCGCGACAGGGGGTGACGCGCTCCGACATTGTTGTATGTTAGCATTAGGTATCCAAAACCAGCATGGGGGGGTGACTGATCCATCGGAAAAAAATGCAACTTGACACCCCTGGACGCGTCTCGTTTTTGTCAGCAGCATGTCACCAACTTAAATGACGGTTTCCGGTGCGCAGTAGCGGAAACCGAAAGTACGCATTTTATGAATCTTCAGAGGGACACGAAGTGCAGGCAAAACCTGTATCCGAAAGAGGTTCTTTTTCTACCCGAAGTCCAGCAAAATGATAAACATGGTCGATGCGCCCTAAAGCCCAAATAACTAACTACCCGAAGTCCCGGCTCCCCTCCCGATCTGTGCCGATGACCGGGTACAGATCGGGGGGGGGGGGGCGCTACCTGTGGCCCGTGTCCCCGCGTGACCCGTGACCCGTGACCAGTGACCCCGCGTGACCGGGCGGCCCGGTCGACAGGACGGCTTCGCCGTGCCGGACGACGAGGAGGGCGGCGTGCCGCCGCCGCCCGAGGAGGACGAGTACTAGACGCGCCGTCGGCTCGACGGCCGGCCGCACGCCGTTGATATTCCAGTGTCCGCGAACGGCGGCTGAGGCCGGCCGCGCGAGCGCGGAGACTGAGCGTGGCCGGCCGACGACGGCGCCGGTGTGCACCGCGGCATCGGCGGCGGCGTCAGCGGCGTCAGCGGCGGCGTCGACGTCGACGTCAGCGGCGTCAGCACGCAGTGACCCCGGCCGCGCAACCCACTCGGCGCGCGCGGATTCCATGCGCGCGCCCACCACCGTGTGCCCCCAAGTGACTGCACGCGGCCGCTTCACAACGCTCTGCTTGTAACTGCCTAACCGGACGGTGTGGCGAGGCGGCCGACGGCGGCGGCGGCGACGGGAGAGGCGACGGCGCGTGCTGCCGCCGCCGGAATACGGAATGTGGAACTGTCTGCGCGGCCGCAGGTGGCCGTCCCAGGTCGGGAGCTCGGTTTGGCCCTGTTTGCCAGTGGTGGAAATAAAAACGCCTTGTTTTGCGGTGGATGTGGCGGGTGCGAGCGGTTGGGCGGTGCAAGAAGTGCTGCGTGCCGCGCAGTTCCGTGGCCGAGTTTATGCGGAGGTGCGAGGTCGCGATTTCTGGCGCTGGTCAGTAGCGCGACTGATCTGAAACGTATGAGTCATGATTGCGCCATAGTAACCATATGCGTGTGCTAGTGGTGATTCTTCAGCCTAACTGGCCGTTCAGGTAATGTGAGTACCAACCTTGGGACTATACCGGCCTGAATTGCGTGTTTGAAGATTCAGGATAGGCCAAGTCTCATCAGGAATTAAACTAGCGACCTTTTGCGTTGATTTCCACGTGAAATGGCGTGAGAACAAATATAACGTCACCACTAATCCGTTTCGGATTTGAAAAGTTGAATAAATCACGGGAGGAAGTAATAATCGAACACCACTGAGCCCGGATGAAGACATGACTGGTAGACATCGACCTCCAAGATTCCATTCGGTTTCCCAGATTCGATTTTCTAAGATTCGAAGCAAAGAAAGCCCAACTGGTATCTGTTCTCTCCCACGGTGAAAGACAGTCGTGCTTTTGTGACTGATTGAATGCCTCCGGGCTAACTCTTCTGGCGGAGGGGGCGTGGGCTCTTGAGAGCCCTCCGGGTTTTCTGTGATATCGCCCGAATGAGTAGATTCAGAGACACCACATTTTCAGTAGCTTATGCATCAGTTTTGCATTTTTTTTAAATTCAGGTTCAGGTCACCAAAGATCATTGACTTGGAACTGGCCGAGGGGGGCGATGTTCCAGAATATTCGAAGTAGATGCAACATGTAGCCAACCAAACCAAAGTAGATTCAGCGTACGTCCAGCATATAAACAATCAACGGAGCTGCAACATGTAAGCACTAATCTCAGGCACGCTATTCTGTCATGAGTACGAGACAACTCTTATCCAGAAATGTTCATTAAGATAAAGTTTACTGACTTGAGGTCACGTCAATTTTTGAATATTTTGCACAAATTTGCATTATGGTTATTCAGTGGTGAAAATTTGATTAACGGGTTAATTTGTCGCGCCGATAATGATACAGAGCATGCAATAAGCATTATGGGTCAATTTATATGTCAAAGTGCAATGACGTAAGGTCAGGTAATTTATGTATAATCTGCATATTACCATCTTGTGCAGAATGCTGCTGTTTCCCGCCAAGTGATAACTGAATTCGGTTTCAGCGCTGCCTAAGTCGTGCGACATTATATTGGATGATAAGCGTATGGCCTGAGGTGACCTGACCTCGTGCAAGCTGACCTGATTTGACCTGTTTTTACCTTCCTTTTGAATTACTCACCAAGCAGTGCACACAAAGGTGAAGGCTGAAGAGATCGGTTTATCAATGTGCATCGTTTCATCGTGACCTGGAATCAGGTCACGTCTTTCCGTCTCCACAAATTCTCCACGGTTTATAGTGTTTTTATATCAGCTGTGTGCCTGGTGTGCTATTCCCACTCCCCTTCCCTTGGGAACGTGTGCCCTTGATATACATCAGCATAGCAACCCGCCGGAAATCCCTGAGCCCCTTCCCCGTCGCCCATTGTGCGCCACGGTCAAGTGCGGTTGGCTGACCTGACGTTCCACGGCGACAACATGGTGTGGACTTGGCCCGGGGTCGACGCCGCGAACAGGAGCCGACCCGGCTCGGGTCTCTCGGCTTCCGGCTGCCATCGGAGGCGCGGCTCAGGGGCAGGCGACCGCAGTGGCATGCTTACCTTCGACGTTCGGAGTCGGAGTACTTCCTGCTTCGGGGTGGGACGTTTTCGCAAAGGCGTTTCTTTTTGTCGTGCGCAACTTCCGACCACGTTTTCCGGCGTCGTCCAAACTCATGAAAATTCGAGTTTCCGCCTCTGAATGATAATTGACGAACGGAGCTGAATTACATCGGCACGCTTGCTCGTCACGACCAGCACACATATAGCTATATGTGATATATTGTACATTGAATTTACAATACAATAATATGCAATAATATAATGTAAATTATAATTTAGCGAGTGGCACTCACTTACCTATATGGTGTTTTCAAAACTTTGACCTTGCACAACATACAAATACGTGTCCGGGAGGGTAATTCAAACAATACCAAGCCGGCTGGGGTTGGGGGAGTGGGTGGTGGAGGTGTTGGGGATCCAAACGCAGCACCAACACATAGGCGCAAAAAGCAAAGGAGAGATCCAGCCCAGTTTGGTTTGGTTTGGTTTAGGATCTCTCACACAGCCCGAGAGATACCACAGCCACCACAACCACAACCACAGCACCCCCACCCCCATACACCCCACACCCCACCGGCCGCAGACCCCCTACAATAGCGGGTGTGAAACGGTTCCATTATTATCTCGCTGGCTGGACTTTCTCTGCACCACGGATCATAAGCCGCTGTTGGGTCTGATCGGAAAAATGAAGCCGCTGCCACTCGTGGCGTCACCCGTGTGATCCGTTCGGCTGTGACGCCGAGTGTCTATGGCTACAGGCTAGTTTGTTCCCGGGATCAAACCGACTCGCTGTGATGCGCTCAGCAGGCTGCCTCTGCCAGGTGGGGTCGGCAAGGTGAGTCCAGTACCGGCCGAGACGGTTCATTTGGTGGGGCATCCCCAGTAACAGCAAAGCAGATTAGAGTGTGGACTTATCGTGATCCGGTCGTGTGAGCCGTGCTCCAGTATGTCATGGCTGGCCACAGTCCGGTACATAGTCATCTCCCCAGAGTTTCGCCAATATAGGGCCCGCCAGTCTGAGCTGAGTGTTCAGGATGGCTGTCTGCGGTGGGGCTCGCGGGGTGGTCATTCCGCCTCACGGTAGGCAGAGTATCCTCAGATTATTAAATGACGGTCATTGCGGTGAATCTCGAACAAGGTTATGCGCGCGTATGTATGTATGGCGGCCAAATCTTGACTAAGAGGTCACGGCTATATCTCAGAGATGTGACGTGTGTCAGGCGCAGAGCGAGCTCGCCCGAAACTCCCATGCATTCATGGGCGTGGCCGACGAAAAGTTTCGATCATGTAGATTATGGGGATCTTGTGGACGACTAGACGTTTTCATCATCACCGACGCTTATTCCAAGCGAATGAAATTATTAAAGGTCCTGCACGTCGCAGGTCACAATATAATATTTGCGCACCTCGTTTGCGTGCTGGGGACTGCCGAAAACAATAGCATCTGATAATGTGCAGTGTTTTATGTCTCATGCATTTCAGGCCTACTCTCGCAATAATGGCGTTATACATTTGACATCCCCTGCTCTGTCACAGAAGTCTAGGGCTTAACTGGGCGCAGTGTTCAGACCTTCAAGATGTCCCTGGAAAAGCAGACAGAACGCACGGTGCAAACACAAGTTGTTCGTTTCTTGTTTCGCTATCGAGCCACTCCGCACAGCACGGCACGTGTCTCTGGGGACGAGTGGTCTAGGGGTAAGATGCTCGTCTCACAATCGAAAGATTGTGGGTTCGAGTCTCACCCGTCGCTGCTCTTCGCCCGCGACCAATCGGCGTGAGAGATTGGCGACGCTACATGACTCAACGGTCGACGTATCGTAAAACCAATAACCAACCAACGGCACGTGTCTCAGCGGCAAAACTGTTTTAGGCAGGTTGATCAGGACACCATTAGGTACCGTTAAAGCCGACATTGTGGAGATGGTCCGTACATTACAGCAGACACAAAAGGAGTGTAGGGATAGGGTACCAAGGAGCGGTGTCTGTGTGCTGGCGATCCGGTGTATGTGTCGGCGGTGGACGGGGACGGGTGTTGGTGGATGTACCAAGGAGCGGTGTCCGTGTGCTGGCGATCCGGTGTATGTGTCGGCGGTGGACGGGGACGGGTGTAGGTGGATGTACCAAGGAGCGGCATCTGTGTGCTGGCGATCCGGTGTATGTGTCGGCGGTGGACGGGGACGGGTGTTGGTGGATGTACCAAGGAGCGGTGTCTGTGTGCTGGCGGTCCGGTGTATGTGTCGGCGGTGGACGGGGACGGGTGTAGGTGGATGTACCAAGGAGCGGTGTCTGTGTGCTGGCGGTCCGGTGTATGTGTCGGCGGTGGACGGGGACGGGTGTAGGTGGATGTACCAAGGAGCGGTGTCTGTGTGCTGGCGGTCCGGTGTATGTGTCGGCGGTGGACGGGGACGGGTGTAGGTGGATGTACCAAGGAGCGGTGTCTGTGTGCTGGCGGTCCGGTGTATGTGTCGGCGGTGGACGGGGACGGGTGTAGGTGGATGTACCAAGGAGCGGTGTCTGTGTGCTGGCGATCCGGTGTATGTGTCGGCGGTGGACCGTATGCAGGGTGGACAGGTGTAGGTGGATGTACCAAGGAGCGGTGTCTGTGTGCTGGCGATCCGGTGTATGTGTCGGCGGTGGACGGGGACGGGTGTAGGTGGATGTACCAAGGAGCGGTGTCTGTGTGCTGGCGGTCCGGTGGATGTGTCGGCGGTGGACGGGGACGGGTGTAGGTGGATGTACCAAGGAGCGGTGTCTGTGTGCTGGCGATCCGGTGTATGTGTCGGCGGTGGACGGGGACGGGTGTAGGTGGATGTACCAAGGAGCGGTGTCTGTGTGCTGGCGATCCGGTGTATGTGTCGGCGGTGGACGTGGACGGGTGTAGGTGGATGTACCAAGGAGCGGTGTCTGTGTGCTGGCGATCCGGTGTATGTGTCGGCGGTGGACCGTATGCAGGGGGTGGACAGGTGTAGGTGGATGTACCAAGGAGCGGTGTCTGTGTGCTGGCGATCCGGTGTATGTGTCGGCGGTGGACGGGGACGGGTGTAGGTGGATGTACCAAGGAGCGGTGTCTGTGTGCTGGCGGTCCGGTGGATGTGTCGGCGGTGGACGGGGACGGGTGTAGGTGGATGTACCAAGGAGCGGTGTCTGTGTGCTGGCGATCCGGTGTATGTGTCGGCGGTGGACGGGGACGGGTGTAGGTGGATGTACCAAGGAGCGGTGTCTGTGTGCTGGCGGTCCGGTGTATGTGTCGGCGGTGGACGGGGACGGGTGTAGGTGGATGTACCAAGGAGCGGTGTCTGTGTGCTGGCGATCCGGTGTATGTGTCGGCGGTGGACGGGGACGGGTGTAGGTGGATGTACCAAGGAGCGGTGTCTGTGTGCTGGCGGTCCGGTGTATGTGTCGGCGGTGGACGGGGACGGGTGTAGGTGGATGTACCAAGGAGCGGTGTCTGTGTGCTGGCGGTCCGGTGTATGTGTCGGCGGTGGACGGGGACGGGTGTAGGTGGATGTACCAAGGAGCGGTGTCTGTGTGCTGGTGATCCGGTGTATGTGTCGGCGGTGGACGGGGACGGGTGTAGGTGGATGTACCAAGGAGCGGTGTCTGTGTGCTGGCGATCCGGTGTATGTGTCGGCGGTGGACGGGGACGGGTGTAGGTGGATGTACCAAGGAGCGGTGTCTGTGTGCTGGCGATCCGGTGTATGTGTCGGCGGTGGACGGGGACGGGCGTAGGTGGATGTACCAAGGAGCGGTGTCTGTGTGCTGGCGGTCCGGTGTATGTGTCGGCGGTGGACGGGGACGGGTGTAGGTGGATGTACCAAGGAGCGGTGTCTGTGTGCTGGCGATCCGGTGTATGTGTCGGCGGTGGACGTGGACGGGTGTAGGTGGATGTACCAAGGAGCGGTGTCTGTGTGCTGGCGGTCCGGTGTATGTGTCGGCGGTGGACGGGGACGGGTGTAGGTGGATGTACCAAGGAGCGGTGTCTGTGTGCTGGCGGTCCGGTGTATGTGTCGGCGGTGGACGGGGACGGGTGTAGGTGGATGTACCAAGGAGCGGTGTCTGTGTGCTGGCGATCCGGTGTATGTGTCGGCGGTGGACGGGGACGGGTGTAGGTGGATGTACCAAGGAGCGGTGTCTGTGTGCTGGCGGTCCGGTGTATGTGTCGGCGGTGGACGGGGACGGGTGTAGGTGGATGTACCAAGGAGCGGTGTCTGTGTGCTGGCGATCCGGTGTATGTGTCGGCGGTGGACGGGGACGGGTGTAGGTGGATGTACCAAGGAGCGGTGTCTGTGTGCTGGCGATCCGGTGTATGTGTCGGCGGTGGACGGGGACGGGTGTAGGTGGATGTACCAAGGAGCGGTGTCTGTGTGCTGGCGATCCGGTGTATGTGTCGGCGGTGGACGGGGACGGGTGTAGGTGGATGTACCAAGGAGCGGTGTCTGTGTGCTGGCGATCCGGTGTATGTGTCGGCGGTGGACGGGGACGGGTGTAGGTGGATGCACCAGGGAGCGGTGTCCGTGTGCTGGTGATCCGGTGTATGTGTCGGCGGTGGACGGGGACGGGTGTAGGTGGATGTACCAAGGAGCGGCATCTGTGTGCTGGCGATCCGGTGTATGTGTCGGCGGTGGACGGGGACGGGTGTAGGTGGATGTACCAAGGAGCGGTGTCTGTGTGCTGGCGATCCGGTGTATGTGTCGGCGGTGGACCGTATGCAGGGGGTGGACAGGTGTAGGTGGATGTACCAAGGAGCGGTGTCTGTGTGCTGGCGGTCCGGTGTATGTGTCGGCGGTGGACGGGGACGGGTGTAGGTGGATGTACCAAGGAGCGGTGTCTGTGTGCTGGCGGTCCGGTGTATGTGTCGGCGGTGGACGGGGACAGGTGTAGGTGGATGTACCAAGGAGCGGTGTCTGTGTGCTGGCGGTCCGGTGTATGTGTCGGCGGTGGACGGGGACGGGTGTAGGTGGATGTACCAAGGAGCGGTGTCTGTGTGCTGGCGGTCCGGTGTATGTGTCGGCGGTGGACCGCTTGCAGGGGGTGGACGTATGTAGGTGGATTCCTGGAACAGTGATCGATAAGTGTGGGGTTAAATTGACTGTGCGTCTACTGGATGTTAGATTCATCCCGCGACATTTGGATAAGGTGCGCCAAAGGAGTGTGGTATCCGGTGACTCGTGCGACCTGCCATCTCCGGCGCTCACTGCCAGTCCTCTGGATCAGCTGGACGCTGTTATGCCTGCTAACGTTAGGATGGACGGTGATAGGTCGGCTGGCCGTTATGACTTGCGACCACGGGAAGCATTGCGGCCACAACAACGTTTTGGATCGTAGAATCTGGGGGTGGAGAGATGTAATAGCCTGGGGCGTGTGTACAGTACACCCTGCATGTACTGCCTGACGCCGCCGTTGAGTGTGACCGGTCGAGCCTGCCCTCGGGCGGGACTCGGCGGCCCGGTCGAGGAGACACCGCCCCGGACACACAGTACGGATCAAGCTTCGAGTGTGTCACTACACGGTGGCCGGCCGCTGCTCCCAAGGTCACGCGGACCGGCGCAGGTCGAGTTCCCAAGGTCACGCGGACCGGCGCAGGTCGAGTGCTGGGCGCACGCAGGCGGGGGGCAGGCGAACAGCAGGGGCGGCAACCAGCACGAGTGCGCTCACCACGGCCAGCAGCACAGCGAGCTGCAGCAAGTCGCGGTGACTGGGAGCACACATCACTCCCATGGTGACATTGAAGGCGATGGTGAAGGCACCGTCGTCGTCCCTCGGAACCGGTAAGTCGTCGACGGGCAGACCGGTCGTCCACGGGTAGAGCCGGGCCGACGTTGCACGAACTCCCTCTCGCTCAACGTCACACACGTCACACACGCACACACACGCACACACACACACACACGCACACACACCCGGGCTGGCACCAGAGGTACGGATGGGGCGAGAAGTGCCGGCGCCGCGACCCGACCCCGCGAGCGGCGTGCTCGGCCGTCTGGGTTTTACCCGCCCACAAGAGTTATTACCCATACGCATTAGCACACATGCGGAGTTTTCCACAGCACACAAGAGTACATCTCCTTCCGATTATTCAGTGTCCAGCACTGTAATGTGCATTGATAAACGTTGTGTGAAAGAGAGGTGGTCGGTATCTCGATGTCAAAGCGGCCCACCCACCGGTTCTGAGACTGGCGGGAACCCGACGGTTGGAGGTGGCGCTGCGGTTCGACCGAATCACAGCGTCCCCGATGACTGTTTCGGGCCATGTCTGCTCACTCGGTGGGATGGCCACTTCGGAGCACCGAACCGTTTCTGAGCACACCCCGTGTGTGTGCATTGCGCCGGACATCATCAGCGAATTTACCATACATGTCCTTCAGACAAACATACCATTTTGCATATACTGCTCCCTTTGTGTGAACCTGTAACGTAGCTTATTTGGCCGGAACGCAGTATTCCGGTTAGCGTAGCTTCCCCAACGGGGCGAATGGCACTTGGCGATGACAAAAAGTAGCATGCCTACCTTGTGTGCTGCTATTATATGGTGTCGCCACATTTCATATACCAGTGTTAGCCGCCATTAGGGGCGCTGAATGGCCGAGGGCATTCACCTCATTCTGTCCCAGTATTCGTGTGAGCACAGGAATCAAGAAAATAGGAAAATAAAGTGCGACAGTTCGACGCAGTGCATTCACACTCGTTATGCGAGCTGCGTATCTGGCAAAGAAGTTCGGCTTGGAAATAGGACCTGCAATTTTTGCGCATTAAATGCAAATCAAATTCACAATTTGAAGACAAAATCGAAGTGCATACGCATTACCTACATATAGAATTAAAAATGACATGAGTTAATGAATGCAAATCGAATAAAGTTAAATCATTGAAAATACAATGTGCTTGAAATAAAAAGAAAAATAGTCACCGTTGACTGAGCAATCTACTGAAATCGGGCTCATCCGTCAAATATGGTGCATGCATCACAAACTCAAATTCACCTGTCAAGCTGCGTCAAGGCCTTTTGCCCCCCCCCCCATAGCATTGTGCCACATACAATCTCCATTCTCGGCAGACCCCGCTAGCTTTCAAACGTCAAGGTTTCAAATGGTCGTAGATCCGAACTTCAAGAGGGGGATAGCACAATTAGTTGCACACCATCCCAATTACAAAACACAACGCTGCAGTGCCACAACTTGCCCGCCGTGTGCCTAACAAGGGCATAGACCGCCACCAGACTGACCTCGCCGAGTGGTCACCCGACCTCGGGGCACGTGGTGCGTGTGGTATGACCCGATACCCATGCAACCGGCGGTAAGTCGTCAGGCATTGGCGTATTGGCAGACTACGGCTAAGCTCCGACGTAAACAGTTTCCTTTCAGTTAAAATGATCACACCTCCAAGAAAATATTGCGACGAAAGCTGCTAAAAAAAGCATATGAAGAGCCAACTTGGCCCCAAGTAACTGAAGGAATTACGTTCTGCGCAGTAATATACATGCATACATATATATATATATATATATATATATATATATATATATATATATATATATATATATATATATATATACATATATACATATATATATATATATATATATATGTATATATATATATATATATATATATATATATATATATATATATATATATATATATATATATATATATATATATATATATACATATATACATATAATATATATATATATATATATATATATATATATATATATATATATATATATATATATATGTATATATATATATATGTATATATATATATATGTGTATATATATATATATATATGTATATATATATATGTATATATATATATATATATATATATATATATATATATATTATATATATATATATATATATATATATATATATATATATATATATATATATATATATATATATATATATATATATATATATATATATATATATATATATATATATATATATATATATATATATATATATGTGTGTGTGTGTCAATCTCGTCTCCAGCATTGTGACATTTCTTGATACATTTCATGGTTGTGCATGTGCAGCTTAAGTCCGTTTATCCCTCGCCTGTGCCAGGGTTGTTGTTCTTTTGCACCCCTGGCTTTTTGCGACAATGGAAAATGGCGCACGTAAACGCGCCGCCGCTTGCTATACCTTACGGAGCATCCTTTGCCGACCTGACGGTGCGAAACATTTGAAGATGTCGTCTGAGGTCACTGACCTATGACGTGTTAAGTGGAAGCGTTGTTTGCCAAGCTACAGCCAAGGCGGACCAGGCTGCTGCTTATGAGAATGGCAATACACATTTTATGTAAATATCACTTAGATGAAATGCCATAAATTGCTCGTTAAGTTGTTATATTCTGGACTCATTCTTGGTGGTTCATTCGCTGTTTAGGTATTACTGAAACCAACTATCTTTTAGCAACATTACATTTTTAACGGATTGGATACCGACTTGATGTCTATGTAGGACAAATATGGACGAGGGTTCGATTGGTTCACAAAGATGCGAATTAGAATGAATTTTAAAAGTTCAATCCGCACTATTATCTAGTGGGACCACTGCAGTGGTCCCACTGGATAATAATGCGGATGAATGCCGCGATGGAACAGTGGCGGTGCACCGCCACTGTTCCATACCGGCATTCATCTCGTTTGATTCGGACGCTTGTTTCGTCGAAGGTCGAACGTTTATTTGGTCGGACGTCGGATGCTTTTTCGTGTAAGGTTGAACATTTATTTCGTCCAAGGTCGGCCGCGTATTTCGTCCAAGATCGGCCGCTTACTTCGTCCAAAATCGGATGCTTATTTTTTAAAGGTCGAACGCTTATCTCTTCCTGGGTTCATTTGCTTCAATATCGGACGAATGGTTGGATGTTCTGACTGGAAAAAAAAACAGTTTGCAAAGCTGCGGTGAAGTGCAATATTTGCGCCACCCGCTAGTAATCTCCCGTAGCAGCAGTGACTTCAGCTAAGGAAGCCCTCGGTGATCAGATCACCGTTTGCCATATTATATATGTAACTATATATTCACAAGTAGTGGAGTACCCAGGATTTGCGTCAGTGAGAGGCGGATTTTGAGGAACCACATTTTTAGAAAGGGTCAGGACACATCAGACTTAGATTTAGATCTGGAAGATTTCGACCACAATTTGTTATCAATATATTTTTTTAATGACAACTTAATTTCCTATGGATGGAACCAGGATACTACCATTGTTTCTAAGTTGCCGGATTTCAAGCCCTCCACTGTTCGAAGGGTTTGTCTGGTGTTCCTTTGAGGGTTTTTGTCTGAACTGTTTTTGGGTTGAACCCACCACTGTCTGAAGGGTTTGTCCAGTGAACGGAGGAGACTCGGTCCCGACACGACCAGTGAACGGAGGATTCTCGGTCCTAACTCGACCAGTGAACGGAGGAGACTCGGTCCCGACACGACCAGTGAACGGAGGATTCTCGGTCCTGACACGACCAGTGAACGGAGGACTCTCGGTCCCGACACGACCAGTGAACGGAGGAGACGCGGTCCCGACACGACCGCACATGGCAGCAGCTGAGACGGTTGGCGGAACGAAACCACTTCGTTGGTGCGTTGGAGTGGTGATTTTGACAAGGTCACATGCTAAGGTTAGCGCAAGTTAAACTGCATCAGCATTCCTAAGTCGGCCACTTTATGGCAGGTTGACCCGAATTGTTCGAGCTTATACGACGGTCCAGTGGGCTGTTGAAATCGCCGCGGGCAGGTGGTGCCAAATGGCCGCGACGTGCCAATTTTCCGCTCGGTACTGAGAACACCAGGCGAGGGGAGCCTAGTTCTTCCACTCCACTCCACGTTAAAAGGTGATGAATGTTCCTTCGGGAGCACCCGAGCCATATGCATTTGCTGCGCTGTATTTTGGCCATGTGGACAATGCGGCCACGCATCGAGAGGAACCAAGAGAGCTTAGCTCAGTATTATCAATATACTGATGGCAGTTAGCATAGAAGCGTACTTGGTACAACTGCGTGCGTTGAAACGTGCCATTTTTCGTCTTTCACTTCTGCGAAGCATACTTGTTCTAGGCGCGATTACGAAAAGCGCCAGTGAAGTGTTTGGCTGAGCTGGGGTTGTTTTGCCGCAATGTTTTTGTACTTGTTTCCAAAGAGCATCGGTTCGGCTCGCGCGCTCCGCGTGGCAACAGTGTTTGCCGGCCGGGCAGCGGCGAGTGTCGGCCGGCGCCACAACTGTCGCCGAGCGGCCGCGAAGTGGAACAGTTCAGAGCAGAAAGCCTGGTCTGCGTTCTGCCGTTGCACGTCTGTGATCTGGCACTGGCCAGGTCTGTTGAGATGTGCATGCAAGCCAAACATACGCGCCATTACCACGTGCAGTGAGCGGGGGTCAATGTCATTGATGCTAAATATTTATTATATTGCTTTTGCGATAAAATGTTTGGGTTACTTTGATTATAAACTTCGATGATCGGGGCAGATGTTTCAACCACTGTACATCGGTGCCGAAGACAGTTGGAAAATATGGATTTTCCGGATTGTTTCGACATTGAAATGTCACCCGTTGTGCACGGCAACACCCGTTGTGCATTCATGTGCACGCAGCCAACTCTTGTCACCACTCTAACACGAAAAACTGATTTACTGCCGCGCTGGTGGCTGCACTGTGATAGGCATGTGATAGGCATGTGCACTCTGCAGCATTAAAAAAATGCACGACTCCAAAACTAGAATCCGTAAATTCCAGTCAGGTGGTGCCTCCGCGCGCCAGGCGGTGCGGCAGCGCTGTGGTCGCTGGGGAGGGGGGGGGGAGGAGGCAGCGGCAGTCGCAGACGCACTGCAAAATCCAAGCGGACCGGGCAGCCGCGCAGAAGACTACATGGGGATGGCCGCACTCGTCCAAACCAGACATCGAACCACGACGGACAGAGGGGCCCACCATTGCCGGATGGCAGGAATGTGCGACTGGCTACGCGACTAATGACCAGGCGTCCTCCCGCTTTAAACAGTGACGATACGCGGGCCTGGGAAACATTGAGTGGTTTCATGACTTACATAATCGCGCACGGATGTCCGGGGCAGGCTTCTCTACATGCTTTCCGCTGTGACGTTTTTCCTTATGGATGTGTTTTCATTAGATCCTTCGTTGTGTTCCTCTGCATGTGTTCGTATCATCACACCAACCAGCTCGTTGTTTCCACCTCCAACGTTAATGGACGGGGTGCTGCCTTGTATGCGCTAGGGGAGTAAACTAGCCTCCAATGGCCCCGAAGCTTAACCATTGAGCCTAATGGAGGCGCCCTTCCAGAACGCCTGGGTCCCCCCCCCCACCCCCACCCCCAGCCCAACGAGTTTTTTTCAGCTGACTGTGCCCCTCCGGAGAGAAATGTCATCAAAAACATCAATATTTCACAAAGCGACCCCCATGTTAACAGGCATCGTTCTGTTCGTAATCAGTGAATACATAAATACATAAATCATAAATAAGCGAGGTCAGATGAGTGGGTGGAGCTGGTTTATTAGCTGTTTGGAGAGGAGGAGGACACGTATGCACTTGGTCGACCGCGACCAAGCATTGGGCGAACGGCAGCCATTGAGAGCACGTGCTACATTCGGAGGTGTTCCGAGAGTGTTACATTCGGAGGTGTTCCGGGAGTGTTACATTCGGAGGTGTTCCGAGAGTGTTACATTTGGAGGTGTTCCGGACGTGTCACATTTGGAGGTGTTCCGAGAGTGTTACATTTGGAGGTGTTTCGGGCGTGTCACATTTGGGAGGTGTTCCGAGAGTGTTACATTCGGAGGTGTTCCGGGAGTGTAACATTTGGAGGTGTTCCGGGAGTGTTACATTCGGAGGTGTTCCGGGAGTGTTACATTCGGAGGTGTTCCGGGCGTGTTGCATTTGATGGTGTTCCGGGAGTGTAACATTTGGAGGTGTTCCGGGAGTGTTACATTCGGAGGTGTTCCGGGAGTGTTACATTTGGAGGTGTTCCGGGAGTGTAACATTTGGAGGTGTTCCGGGAGTGTAACATTTGGAGGTGTTCCGGGAGTGTTACATTCGGAGGTGTTCCGGGCGTGTTACATTCGGAGGTGTTCCGGGAGTGTCGCCCGTGGTCGTTGGGGAGGGGCATGCATGCGCCTGACAGCGGCACGCCGGACTGTGAGAACAGCATTTGTCGGTCAGTGTCTGTCCTGAGTCGGTGTGTGAATCATGGGCCGCCCTGGCCAGAGCCGAACGGGGTCTGGTGTTGGCTCGTTTGGTGTAGGCGTAGCGCTCCGGCCACGGAATTCTGGACAATCGGCCTTTCTCATAAATAATTACGTTCTGTGTATAATCGGCCTTTCTCATAAAGAATGACGTCTTGTGCATGATCTGCCTTTCTCGTAAATAATTTCGCCCTGTGCATAATCTGCCTATCTCATCAATAATTACGTCCTGTGTATTGTTCATGCATCCGCGCAACTCTCATTAATCATGACACTTGACTCCCGTCGGACACTGGGCGCCAAGCACGGTAATCAAGCCGTCATAACACCACACTCCGTTTTGATATATTTCCTACGAGAAGCACTCAAGGGAACAGACACCAGCAGAATACAACAAAGGATGAACTCTTCGGATCCGGTTCGTCGCACGTACTCCAGCACTGATCCATCACGATTTGAAAGGGAGGCGGCCGGATAAGAGACTTTTGGGCCACACACGTTCAATTGACATGAAGAAACGCAACCTCCGACATGAGTCACAGTCAAGGGTGTAACTTTCCCCATACGCTGGTGGGTGATCATTGTATGGCTGGCCAGGACCCAGGACTTCTGGGGAAGTACAAGTGACAAAATAATATATATTGTTCCGCGGGGAATGGTGTTCAACTGTTGGGTGCGCTCCGCAGTCTCCTCTGATGTTTTGCGGGAGCACAGGCAGGCGTGTGGGTGGCGCAGATGTTGGTTATGAGCGCATGTGCACCGACCAAGAGGTACACAGTCCCCTGGTCACGACGGAGCCGGTCCCCTTCACCGATCGCTGGATCGGCGCCTGCTCGCTATACATCGGCCGATATTGCACGTGGCTAACATTGTCGTCGGCCCTGACAATGCCCACATCGTCGGCAGTACAATCACAACACAAACACGGCCGTGCAGCACAATGCACACCAAGACAAACCATTTATCTTCGAGAGTCATTTCAAGAGTCTAGAGTCGAGTCAATTCAAGTCGAGAGAAGTCTGCATGAGTCGAGAATCATGGCAGATATATTTTATTCAAGAGTCATCGAGAATATGCATGACGTGATGTATGATTTGGAATGCGTTGACACGAAGGATGACAAACCGCACTAAAATAAAATATGGCCAAGACCATAGTTACCTTGGAGTATTCATTCCTGTGCCTACCCTTTACACTACTCGTTAGGAAATAATCCTGTCCTTGCCAATAGAATCCACAGCTTTTGTATCATCTGCCGCTGTACTTTTGGCAATAGGCCATCTACACCTCCCACCCTCCCACCCACCCCAAGCTAACAAACTTCAGTTTCTCTGCATACGATTTTGTTGGAAAATACTTCGGTCCACATTGAGCCTTTGGACCTTTTCTTTCCCTAAGTCTTATGTGAGTCCCGCGCGATAAAATGCAATTATATCTGCATTGATATGAGGTGAAGATACGGGAAGTGAATTGCGATCACGGTTAGTTGAAGCACGCAGTCAAAAATGGTTTTTGCTTCACTGTCCGTGCATAGTGATACCATACGGTAAATACATTACCGCTAACATTAACATTAAAGTGAACGTCTATTGGCGCGGAGGTGGTCAATGCAGCGGGATAGGCGTATCTGTGGGCAATGTTCACGCCAATTACTGTGTTGTTGTGGAAATGATGTACCTAAGAGTTGCTACATGGTAGCTGTCGCCAGTCACCACTCCTGCCAAACCAGCTCTTCCTGTGGTCGGATACATGCTGTGCCGCACTGCATCGGTGTAATGCGGAACGGGTCTTTTGGCCGGCAACACGGAGCATCATCCCGAGAACCTATGACCCGAGGTGATAAGTTTGTGAGCGGCTCACGGTAGTGACGCGTACAGTGGGAGGGCACCAGAGGCAGATATTCTGCCGGCTTTGAAATGTTTCGCCACAAGCCTCACTGTGTTCCATGCATGGGTTATTCCAGGCATGAGTGGATAACTTTGAAATTGATTGGCGGGGGGCGAATACATGGAAACAACGAGTGCTGCCGAGTTAGTAGATGTAGGGTCGATGTGGGGAGTTAGTCGAAAGGTGGTGGGATCCCGGCCCCACCAAAAGCATGAGGATCTCCACACAGGAGAATCTCTCACCAGGCAGGTCTGCCTCTGTGGCACGACGATTGAGGGTGGTATTGGTGCTTATCGGAGCATTCTTTCCATATAACGCTCATAGACATTGCTTGCCACTTGATAAATTGCAAGGCTATTGAGGAGGGTCTATGCTCCCAACCACAACGGTGGCGAGTCGCCACCATTCGGGCCATGGACTTCGCCAGGGGTGAGGCCCTTGGCTGACAGAAAGCTATTTGAAAACGTATTGTTTTCACGCAACTCGAAACACGTTCCGACGCAACTTCAACACAGTGGACGGCGTCACGGAATGAACACAATACAATCATCTGAGGCAAATACTTTCGAGGCTCCAGCACGGTGGGTGTTTTGATTTCAGGAGTGAAAATTGTACCATGCTTTCGTTTCGTTCGTCGCATAACCCGCCCCAACCCCACCCCGCCCTCACCACCGCCTTCAATCTCTCAACACGCATGCACACGCACATGCACACACACACACGCACACAAAATACAAGCACGACAGCATAGCGTTGCAATCTAGTCGGGAGACGCCGGCACCCACGAGCCAGATCATGCTTCAGACAGTTCCCGCCACGGCCAGACAGTTCCCGCCACTGCTCGATGGTTCCAGCCACGGCCCGACAGTTCCCGCCACGGCCCGACAGTTCCCGCCACGGCCCGACAGTTCCCGCCACGGCCCGACAGTTCCCGCCACGGCCCGACAGTTCCCGCCACGGCCCGACAGTTCCCGCCACGGCCAGACCCCGGTCACGGATCGGCCGCCATGCGCGCCGCCATCTCGGTGACCAGCTGCTGCAGGTGGTGTTTGCGCGCGTTGGCGGCTCTGATCACCTCCTCGTGGTTGGCCTCGGCGTCGGTGTCCCACTCCATGATGCACTTGTTGGTGATCAGGCTGAAGGCGAACACTCGCATGCCGCAGTGGCGTGCCACCACCACCTCGGAGGTGGTGCTCATGCCTGGGTAGGGCAGGGCACGCAGGTCAGGTGAAGAGAGTCGTCATCATTAAAATTCGGTGAGGAAAAAGCGGATCCAGAAAAAGCGGATCCAGGGTGGAAACGGAGCCATGCTCCTCCCCCAGAAGCCGATTGTTGCCGACAGTTTGCAGCAATATGGCACTTCTCGAAATCTCAGAACACTTTCTGAAATCAATATTATCTTAAGCAGACTCGACGTATGTTATCCGTTCAAATCTGATGAGTTTCTTCGAAATCGGAGATTTTTCACTTCCCCACTAAGGCTTGTAGAGCCGCCCCTGGGAACGAGAAAGGTCCACTAAGTCTAAAGGTCTAAAATGAGCACACTGTTTTGGGATGCAACGCCAGGATTTCCCGCATGGAGCGTCACCATTACATTGGGCCTAGCGACGCCGTCAAAAGAAGCTTTAGATATGTTTGTGGCAATGACTAGATGCAGGGATTCGTTACGGTAGCGATAGCTATCTGTTTCTGCTAACCTTACATGACTGCATTGTCTTTTTACCTCAAAGTGGATAATCTCTTCGAGACATTTTGCTTTTCATTGGCCCAGTGCGTCCTTTCGATGTGCATTATAGCTGCTCATGAAGTTCAATGCTCATGCTAAATCATCTCAATATCATTTGCATTTCCGATACACGTTAATGTTGTCTCACTTATGTTCCAAGAAGGACCTAAACACAGCGTAATCAAAATGTTTCGTGCAATGTGTCAACAAGGGTTGTGTGCAGATTCTAGTTTGACCCAAATGTCATACGTAGCTCGTCCATCCCTTTCACTTTGACTTTCATTCCTCTTTTGCACTCATTCATACTTGTTTTGCATGTGAAGCAGCTCATTTTCTATTTTCCCAAAGAATATAGCTCAGAGCCCATCTGCATGCATGACATCTGGAGAGCCGTCTTCACCGTGGGACAAAACGCATCGCAGAAAACTTTCACCACCGATTTTTTTAAATACCAGCATACCGAGAATTATCTATGGGGTGTGATTATATGTTCCACGGATGCATGCGAAGCCTATAGGCATATATTTACATTGACCTCACCTCACCGACCCGACCCGACGCACGTGACCCGGCAGTCGGCGCTCGTGTTGTCATTTAGTACGGACTGAGGTGTGACCCGCGACTGGTCCGGTAAGGGCCAGGTCGGGGTGCCACACACGGCCGACACGTTGCCTGGTCGTGCGTTGGCACACGCTACTCTCTCAGTTAAGGCGATTGGCGCACGCTGCACCCTCAGTTAAAGCATAGGTGTAGGAACAGGGGGGGGGGGGCAGGGGGCCATGGCCCTCCCACTTTTCAAAGTGGGGGGGGGGGGCAACAATGGTAGCTGGCCCTCCCACTTTTGATACATTTAAATTTAATAAATGGCAGCATGCACACATTTGAATATGTTAAAAAGTTCCTGCAATCCATAACTAAATAAAAGTTGCACATATCACATGATAGCACTTCATGTTTTAAGACATACACACTTGGACATGACCTTACAACAACGCAACTAATTCAGGAGTTGATGTAATGCAACAGATGTATGGATATTCACACCTTATATTATGTTATGAAAAGACTATAAAGCAGATGATGTGCCAGCTAGTACCAAAATACATTCATACTAGAGTTTCACTGTGGTTCTTTTACTGTTAACATATTTAACATCGATTTCATTAACGCAATCTCTAGCAGATGGCACTTTGCCTCCGCTAAAGATTTAGGGAAAAAAAGGAAAAAAAGAAGAAGATTTCATTCACATTGCCTACAGTAAAAAAATTATAAAGGCTGAAGGCAGTAACGTAAAACAATCAAGGTAAGACGTACAATTTGCAAGTGCAAGTTTCTTGCCTTGATATTTCATAGCCATGTATTATATATGGCCTTACTCCTAGCTGCCATACACTTCAACATTTAAATGTATTTTGATCATTGAAGCATACAATTGCTGTCATGATACACGCATTGCGTGGCTGTAGTATGAAATAGAAGGTAGAAATTTCCTCAACTCAATGGATTTTCACAGTTTGGCACAGCACAAATATCCAACCTTTTCAGTGAGATGCCTGGGTATTATCGGTGCTGGTATCCAACATAGCAAAATACTTATTTCCATCATTTATTATGGTAGCATAGATACAATAATGAAGTCCATAACCTATTATATAAACTTCAAGTGCGAGAACGCCTGTCAGAATCTCAGAATCCCCCAGAGGATTAGGCGCTCGTGGTGCGACCTGACAAGGTCACACGAGGAGTGATATGAAAAGTGATGATGTGACGAGTAACGAGCGATGCTTGTCATGTGACCTGAGAAGGCACATGACGAGCATGGTAACTGACCCGAGTGCATCTTCAGCTGGGTAACTGCGTAGTGACATTGACAGCACGTTAAACATTTAATTCAAATTATGTCGTTGAACAGAAATGGTTCGGTAAGATGATGGTGCCATGGTATATCTAACAATCTCTGCTTAGCAAAGACACTGATCCTAGAATCTATTCAATGAAGACATTTTGATTAATAATACTAAAACACCAAATTACAACGGAGATTATTATCAAGGCTTTTCATCGTCCAGTGATGTGTACGTTCAGGCTGAGATTTAACAACCCAGAAGATAATGAAATGAATTTAAGCCAATTGCAGGGTGTATATTTCTGAACACTGCTTGTGGTGCAAGCAGTTAAATGGGCATAGTAAAGTCGATTGTGTGCGATGTACTCCATAGACGTCATTGTTAAGCTATACAATCATTGGGGCATGCGCAGTGGCGTACCGAGGGGAGGGGGGCATTGGATCAGTTTTCCTCCCCATGAGAGGTTGTGTGCCCCCAATAAACGCGCCTGAGTTCGGAAAAAAAATAACGCCAGGCTCCCTAAAACCTGCTGATTTCCCCAACAATCGCACTGGGGTCCATATAAATCACCTTGGACCCCAAAAAGTCGCGCAGGGGTCCCTGAAAGTGACTGGGCCTCCGAAAATCCCACCAAGGCCCTTGAAAATCACATTGGGGCCTCAAAAATCGTTCCGGGGACATAAAATGACGCTGATGGCTCCAAAATGTGGGACCGGGCCCTTGAAAATACCGCTGGGCTTCCAAAAAGTCACGCCGGGAACCAGATAAGACCAGATAAGACCAGATAAGACCAGATGAGTCGCGCCAGGGCCCCACGAAATCACACTAAGACCTTAAAAAGTCGGACCGGGCCCCTGTAAATCACGCTGGGAGCAAAACGTTTCTCCGGTGCCCCCTAAAATGACGCTGAGCCCGAAAAAGACTGGCCGGGCCCTCAAAATCACGCTGGGTCCCAAAAGGTCTGGCCGGGGCCCCTGATAATCGCGCTGGGGGCACAAAAAGTTGGACCGGGGCCTCTGAAAACCACGCTGGGAGCACACAAAGTCGTGCCGTGGTTCTTGATAATCACGATGGGGGTCGCAGAAAGACGGGCTTGGCCGCTGAAAATCACGCTGGGGGCCTCAAAAGTTCGCGCCTGGGCCCAGAAAATCACGCTGGAGGCCGAACAAACTCGTGCCGGTGTTCTTGAAAATCACAAAGGGGACTCAAAACGTTGGGCCGGGGCCACTGAAAATCACGCTGAGCCTGAAGGTACCAAAAAGTCGCGCCCGGGCCCCTGAAAATCACGCTAGGGGCTCGACAGGTCGCACCGGGGCCCCAAAAGCCTCATCGAAATAAATGAAGCCGGGGCAACGAAAAAAAAACAATCTGGACATGGAAAATCACTCTGGGCTCCCAGCAATCGATCCAAAGGAAACCAGAACGTCTTGGGCTCCCAAAGACGTGTCGAAGCCACTAAAATTCGCGATAGGCTTCCCAACAAATGAAGACAGGGTTAAAAATCGCACTTATACCCAAGAACGTCGCGCCGCTGCCCTTGGAAATCAATTCCTTAAAAAAAAAATCATTCCTACCCGGAATGTTACTCTACGGCCACACAAATTGGGTCAAAGACCCCAAAAACGCGTCTGACCCCGGAAAAGAAGCGCCTTGGAGCACCGAAATATGCACCGCGAGGCCGAAGAATCGTACCGGGGCCCAAAAATATCGCGCAAGAGGCTTACAAAAATGCAAGTCAACCCCAAGAAAATCACAAAAGGGCTCCATGGAGTCGACCAGAGCACCGGAAAATTCACAGCAGGCTCCTAAAGAAAGTCCTCCTGAGGGCCATTCTACTCTGAATAGTGCCATCGGCTGGAAAAAAAAACTCATTGAGCAGCCGCAGTGGCACACCAAAGAGGCAAATTCCCCTCCTCCATCCTGAAGGCTTCCAAGAACCCAAGAATCGCTTCGGGGTCCCAAAAACATGTTTCTGGGGCCCCATAAATTCGTGTCGGGGCCCCCAGAATTGTGGTTATAAATATATACAACGGGCACCAAAAAACTTGCACCGAACCCGAAAATTTGCGCCGGGGAACGCCAAATTCGCGCTGGGGCCTAGATAAGTACAACGCACTTCGTCAACTAGCGCCAAGCCTCCCAAATATCGCGCTTTGGACCCAAAATTCCTGTCAGTAATCCCATAAATCCTGGTCAGGGCATCACAAATCCCCTCGGGGCTCCCAAAAATTTGCGTCGGTGGTCCCAACTAAGCACAGCGTGGCCCCAAAATCGCATCGAAACCCGACAAGGATCAAGCCGGAGCCCTTCAAAATAAAGAGAGATTCCGAACAATAAATGTTCAAGCCAGGAAAATCGCTCCTTAGCTCAAACATCCCACCAGATGCCCGGAACAAATCGCATACGGCACCGAAAAACGTACCGGAGCTCGAAAAATCCCTGCGGGACACAAAGAAATGTCACCGAGGCCCGAATAATCAGGCCGTGGCTCGGACTTTACATCAGGCCGTGGCTCGGACTTTACATAATTCAGGAGAAGTCACCAAATAATGCGTCTGGCCCAGAAAACTGGCGTCGGACCCCCCCCCCGGAACCAACCTGCGCCCGAAAAGTCGCGACGGGACCCCGATAAATTATACCGAAGCCCCCACATCGTGCTGGGGTCCCCCAAATGTGAGCGAGGAACCCAAAATAAACACAGGGGGATCCTAAGAGCACAACTGGAGGACGAAAATGCACAAGGCCCTCCAAAGTGTACCGACTCTGTCAATAAGTGGCAGGGCCTTAAAACATGTGTTGCAGCTCTAAATACACACCGGGAGCTTAAGAAAACGCAATGGGGCCCTCAAAGCAAACCGGGGCCTTGAGACCGCATGGGGCCTCAAAAACAGGCTGGGCCCTCAAAAATCGATGCGGTCCTAGAAAAGGAACAAAAAGACCGAACACTAAATAAACAATTCGGGATCTGCGAAAACGCGCCGGTACCTAACAAAAAATATCGTCGGTGCACAAAAACGCAACAAAACTCTAAAAAAAACTCTTTAAAAAACTCTAAAGGTCGCAAAAATGTGCCGGGCTCTAACAAAAATTGGCTGGAGCCTTAAAACACATCCGGAGACAAATAAAAACGGAAAGGTCCAAAAAAGAACACCTAACTAGAGCCTCAATTCGATAGCCAATCTGGGAGCGTATTTAACCAAAGAGATGAGGTGCATCAAAGCTCAGCGGTTATCCAGATTTATTGGCGACCAGAAAACGTTGGAAGAAGAGAACTAATCGTCGAATTGAATTCAGGATGGGCTCTTGTGGCTCTTAAGCCTGAATACGTTATGACCTTATGAGGTGCCGTTTGTTGTCACCTGCCAGCTATTTTGCACTGAATTGTTGGTCCCCAAAATAAACGTTTCCATTCCGTTTCAGCCGGGTGCTAAATGATGCAGTTGTACCATTTATTTTCAAGTGGCGGATATTCTAAGGCATTGCGTGTAAAGAAAGCATACGACCTTCAATATACCAGGAGGTGCTGAGTTGACTCCTGACGATGGCCCCTGGCCGAAACGTTGAGCAATAAAGTATAATCCTTAACGTTACTTTTGATGTCAACTCAGCACCTCCTGGTATATTGAAGGTCGTATGCTTTCTTTACACGCAATGTCTAAAACCCAGGAACATCTAAGAGCCATTCTTCGTTGTATTAAACGATATTCTAAGGTGCACGATGTGTACTACAGAGATGATTAAGGTAACTGATCACCTACGTGTTGGAGTAGGCCCTGAGGACGAACACCATACAATTATGTCAGCCTGCCAATCTTGGTCTGCCACACACCGGATCAAATAATTTTCAACCAGCGATCATCCGTCTTTCCTGTTTCTCATCCTTTCCGGCATCAATCATGAGACTTCTTTTGCCATGGGCCAGCAAGTAAGCTACGTTCTTGCTTATTGTTTCTCCTCGCCAACATCGGTGAACATTTACAACGGAGGACATCTTAGAGACGTATTGTACCATATCATTGAAACAAGAGCACACCACATACACATTAGTGAGGCTGTAATGAGCTTACATCCCCCCACACGCACATAGTGGAAGTTGAAGAAATTTTGTTTGAACAGTAATAGGTACTATTGGTTTCACTTGCACCAGGAAGATGAACCTATTATTACAAAAGAATACATCAGCCATAAAGAGAGTTCCAAGTTAAGACAGAAATGTGAAATTACAAAAGTACTTATACTGCGATGATAGTTCCTTTTCAGTACCACATGTTGCTGCTATCCATAGGTGCGTCCAGGGGGCCTGCACCCTCCTCCTTTGCAGTGAATGCTGTGTTCACTTTTCAAATTATCTGGTTCTCTACCCAAAAGTGCTCAGCCATGGTACCTGCCATGGTTTGCGAAATCCCTAGGTGCGCCCCTGCTGTCGACCCTGGCCCACCCACTTTTTCATACGTTCCCACGCCTATGAGTCAAAGCAATGGGCGCACGCTACACTTCAGCTAAAGCCATGTCGCAGGATCTCCGCAGCCCAGCCAGCCTTACTGGACGTGCATCTGAACCCCTAAGTCACCTCAGTCAAAGTGTGAGTGACGTCATGCTTGTTTAGCTGACCGTGGTCCACCCCCACCCTGTGGACGGTGCGCCTCAAGTCTCCGCAGCCCGAGTGTGAGTGACGTCATGCTTGTTTAGCTGACCGTGGCCCACCCCCACCCTGTGGACGGTCCGCCTCAAGTCTCCGCAGCCCGAGTGTGAGTGACGTCATGATTGCTTGACTGGTCGTGGCGGGCGTGACCGACGCCCGCCCTGCGGACGGCCAGCCCAGCAGGCCCACCTGCCGCCCCGACACGACACGACACGACACGTCACCCAGGCCGGCCGCCAGCTGCGGTCGTCCGCCCTCGACGGCCAGCCCAGCAGGCCCACCTGCCGCCCCGACACGTCACGTCACCCAGGCCGGCCGCCAGCTGCGGTCGTCAGACATCGCCACCAGCGCCCCAGCCGGCCTTCACGGGTCACCGAGAAACAGATCAGATGACACGACACGACACGACACGTCACCCAGGCCGGCCGCCAGCTGCGGTCGTCAGACCTCGCCACCAGCTCCCCAGCCGGCCTTCACGGGTCACCGAGACGAAACAGATCAGATGACACGACACGACACGACACGTCACCCAGGCCGGCCGCCAGCTGCGGTCGTCAGACCTCGCCACCAGCTCCCCAGCCGGCCTTCACGAGTCACCGAGACGAAACAGATCAGATGCCAACGTCGGATGTGTTTACACCACACGCTACAACTCGGCCAATGCATCTGCGTCATACGTGTGTCACCACACGTCATGGCCAATGTATCTGCGTCATATGCGTTCAAGCCGTTCAACCCGACCATATGTCGGCGTGTCGGCTGCGGCGGGGCTCGATCGCCAGATACTAGTACTGAGGTGACATTCAACAGCGCGGTGTTTCAAACAAAATGAATTCGCCTGTTAATCGCTTGACCGAAATGGGATGGGACCGAAATGGGAACCGAAATCGCGTGACCGAAATCCAACTGCGCACAAAGCCACGTCCGCAAAAAAAATAGCCTCATGCTTGCCACAATCCGACACCACGACTGGCGGGCGAGTGGTGGACTTCGGTACCGGAAGTCCACCAGTGTGCCGCGAGTCGTGGCATTAAACCCGGATCGAGAGGACCACACAGACTCAGGCCGGAGATCCAGTGCTTCTAACCTTGTCCGCCAGACATCGTCTCGCGGCCAATGTCCAGCAGACGGACCGGCAGACGTGGACCGAACAGACCACACAGGACAGACCAGACCGGATACCGCAGACCAGGGGTGTTGCTTTATGCACTTTCGAGGGAGAAGTGTCCCTCAATGCTGGCTTTACCCCCCCCAATAATTTCAACTTTTAGCATGGGACCCTATGGACTGCCCCCAATCCATTTGAGCCTGCCCATTGCCTTCATGTATTCCCCCAAATAATTATCAACATCCATGCCGCCGACCTTCACTGAGGCGGCGGAACCAGCCGACCCGGACTTCGCGAACTGCCGGACGCCGAGTGACCTCCGCCACGTTTTTGTCGCCACAGAGCTGTGCACATCGCCGCATTCCGAGAGGTCGCGATAACGTCGGTGGCGAGATAGCGCATTCGCGACGGGGTTCTGCCGGTGATTGAAATTGTTGAATAACTGCGCAGTGTTTGTCTGCACGGGGTATCCTGCGGCGAGTAAATGAGCAAGTTGATAAAGGTTATGCCAAGTGCATCAAAACGTGAAAACGCATTTGTTTGTGTGGTCCGACTATCGCCATTATTGGACGTGTACATATCACTACCATTGAATGTCACCATTCGTAGCCATATCCTTCACAACAATGTGGAGAAAAGGTTTTTCTTTCACAGCGCAGCGAACGAACCAAGCAAATCGTCCGTTGCTTTTAAAATGACATCGAACGCGCGCCTGGTCAGCGCTTGAGTGATTGTAGACACGAGCCAAGATATACGTGCTTTCATAAGCGAGTGTCATTAAGATACCGGCGGCGGGTGAGTCGGCTCTGCGACCTGGAAAGCCCAGACCACTGCCGCCGACAGCATTCCGAGGCTGGGCTGTTTACGCGACCAAATCGGGCGCAGTTATCTTTTCCTTGTCTGATGGCGAAAATTCGGCACCGCAGCCGTACGCGGCGTCGCGTCGTCTCCAGGCTCGCAGACCCGGGCAAGATCGTGCGGGATGGCAGCAAGATTGTCCGGGGTCAAGATCAAGATCATCCGGGACGGCGGCAAGAGCGAAGGTGGGGAAGGTGTGGAGCCTGGCTCCCTTGGCCCCACTCCTGCATAGTTAGCCTGGCGCCATGCTGCGCCATGTTGAGCCTCGTCCGAAATTCTCCGACAGGGGCGCATTTAGTGCCAATTCGAACGTGGAGGTCACCGTTGACCACGTTTGCCTTGAGAGCCACGTGGCCAGATGTGTGTGCTCGTCGAACTTGCGGCATCGAACCTAATCGAACTTGCGGCAGATGAGGTTCGACTCCCCTTTTAAAAATGGCTTTTTAAAAAAAAATATATTCTAAAAATTTGGTCCAGTCACGGCAGAGGCCTCCCTTTTAAGGTGCCACTGTCCGGCCACCCTGTCCGCAAGTCTGTAGAGGCCGTCCCGATCATACCCCGGCCACTGCCTGGTACTCGTCCGCCATCCATGGTAGGGGGGCTATCCACTGGCTTGTCGGCAAGTCAATGGATCATCATCCTGCTGAACATGTGTCAGTCCTGTCCGCCAGTCCATGGCAGAGGCCGTCCCGATCCACCTATTTAAAGGTGCCACTGTCCGGCCACTCCTGTCCGCAAGTCCATGTCAGAGGCCGTCCCGATCATACCTCTTCACATGTGCCACTGTCTGGTCACTCCTGTCCGCCAGTCCATGGCAGAGGCCGTCCCGATCCACCTATTTAAAGGTGCCACTGTCCGGCCACTCCTGTCCGCAAGTCACTGGTCAGGAGGCCGTCCCGATCATACCTCTTCACATGTGCCACTGCCTGGTCACTCCTGTCCGCCAGTCCATGGCAGAGGCCGTCCCGATCCACCTATTTAAAGGTGCCACTGTCCGGCCACTCCTGTCCGCCAGTCCATGTCAGAGGCCGTCCCGATCATACCTCTTCACATGTGCCACTGTCTGGTCACTCCTGTCCCCCGGCTTTAGGTAGGCAGAGGGGTGGACTCATCATCACGGACTACCTTCATGGAGTGGCCAGAAAGGCCAAAACGGGATCCTCAAGGGTGAATATGTGGTTAACAGACTTGTGCTCGACTCAAATTTTTTGAGTCGACTCACATTTGACTCATAGATCTTGAGATCCGATTCAACTCATGATTCACAGCAGGTCAAAATTATTTGATTCGACTCGATTCAGACTCAGAGCTCACAAAGCATGATTCAACTCACGACTCAAACAAAAAATTGAATCGATTCAGATCCGACTCAATGGTATCAGATTCAGAAGCCATATGATTCAGTGTGCACTGCCCAGACATTATTTATATATATATATATATATATATATATATATATATATATATATATATATATATATATATATATATATATATATCTATATATATATATATATAATGTCAGGTGAAAACAAAGTTATAGCACAAATAATGTATTCCTCAGACAGTTTGATGTCAATGCATCTTCATCTGTGTCCAATTAAAGAAGGGAAGTAGTATTTATCTGTTGAGTATATTATTTTTGTTATAACTTTGTTTTCACCTCACATTATTTATCATCTGTCATGCACTATAATGATTGGTATATAGGATATATACAGATAAATGCAGGTGCATGTGCATAAAGTAATTGACTCAAAAACATTAACGAGATGAATGATTGTCAATGCATATGCAAAGCAATGAGTGCATAATACTTCAATGCACATCGGCATGATGCACAACCTGAATACCTGCCACACATCACCTAACTTCAACATATCACCCAGATCCTGCACTGCAATAGGTATCCGGTTGGTTATTGGTTTTACGACACGTCGACCGTTGAGTCATATAGCGTCGCCAATCTCTCACGCCGATTGGTCGCGGGCGAAGAGTAGCGACAGGTAAGACTCGAACCCACAACCTTTCGATTGTGAGACGAGCATCTTACCCCTAGACCACTCGTCCCCGTGCAATAGGTATCCGCACAGAATAAAATTGTGTTGGTTTGTTGCCCCCACGAAGTTGGTTTGGTAGCGGGCTTAAAGGTTTCCCTTCACTGCCTAACACTGTGCCATTTCCGGAAGGCTCAGCATCAAGCACCTCCAAAATAAATGCATTGTTCCCGATATTGGCAGGCTCCCTCTACCTCCATTTTATGTGTTCAAGTTGTCACCCTCGTTCAAGAGCAGAAGAAAGGATAGTCAGGGGGGGGGGGGGCTAAGTGCGCCATAGCTTCTTCTCCCCAGTGGCAGGAGTTTCAGTCAAGTTGCAAGTTTCATGAGGGCATTCCTAGATCACAATGGTGTTGTACATAAATGTTCAATTATGCATGTATCATCAATAATCCATGCAAGATTCATCAAGGAAGAATGCATCATGCCCTGGGTCCAGCTGGCCTAGAAAAAAACTGCTGTTTTCAACAACTGCTGTATGTCAATGTAGGTAGGTAGGTAGGTGCATGTTTGGAAAAATAGGCTAATCCTATATTTTTGGGATCCCGAACATTATTCTCTCCAGAAAATGATTTGTTTTCTCATCTGGAGGTTGAATTTCCGGTATAATTGGAGATCAATGTAAATTTTGATTCTTTGGAATTTTTATTTAGAACACACGGTATTTTAAAGTAAAAATGGCGATGCGACCACTCATTTTCTCCGCAAATGATTACTTTTCAGTGGGCAAAGAAATAAACGATCAAAATCTTCACTCTACAAATATAGCACATCGCGTATAATCATCCGTACCTGGTGTGTCATAGACGTGATAAAGAAGAAATTAAACACTTCATGCACTAGATTTAATACTCTTTGACATCGAAAACTTTATGCTTCTGCCTTAATTCGACATTTATTTCCGATAATTTATACTCCCAAGCAGACGCGTCCACAACGCGACCAATGCCGGAAATTCCTTGCGATGCTGTAATATTTAAGGGCAGTGCTGTCCAACACGTCCTCGAAGGTTTAGTATGTAGATTTAGTAAGAGGGGGAAGTGTGTTTAGTAAGAATATTTACTAAACTCCTCGAAGTTTAGAATGTATTTTTACTAAAGTTACCTATAGAATGTCGCATATATTTGATGACGTCATGGCATACAAATTTGCTTCGGAGGATTCTGGTTTTCCGGTTAGGTTAGGTTAGGTTAGGTTGGGTTAGATTATATTATGCTATGATACATTTTATATATTATGCTACATTATCTTAGTCTAGGTTAGGTTAGGTTAGGTTACTTGTGCCTATGACGTCATCAATTGTAGCGACCGCCATTGACTTAAAAGTAATCATTTGCGGTGAAAATGAGTGATCGCATCGTCTTCATCACGTCAGAAAGCATACTGTTACATACACAAATTCCCCAAAAATCAAAATTTACCTTGATCTCCAAATTTACCGAATTTCCTAAGTTTTTAACTTTTGACAACGGACCGCTGTGATCAAGTAGAAGTGCTCAAAATTCACTGAACTGGGTGCAAATTGAGTTACGATGCATAAGGTTTGAATAAAAATATCCTCCATACTGGATGACTACAAAATATTCCTCTCCACATGCCGGATTACAATGCACAAATCCAACCTTGTCTATGCATGAGAATAAAATGTGTCGGAACAAATGCTCACTGGAAAGAATGGGACAAGATTATGACTCACCTGGTGAGCAGAAGACAAATATATTTGCTAGGAAGCAAATTCAAGTGACCATTGCGTATGATTTCAGAAAAGTCTTCTGCAACCAAATTGATACCATATTTAAACAAAAAACTGAATGACGTCACGCGGGCTTGAAGGAAGACTTCGATCTACCTTCTAGTAAAGGTACCTTGGGTTTGTTATTTGTCACACAAACCAACTCAATTTTATTCAGTACAAATGCCTGTTGCAAATGCCAGGGTCGTTTCGGTGCCATGTTCTTTTTCACAATCACATCCCATATCTGTGTTGTGTTCCTGGCACTAGGATTGACTCATGCATGATACTGATTGTGATTACCAAGCTTAACATTAATACTTATTTCTAGTTATTGTTATCCGTTTTTGGTAAATAACTCATGTGCCCCTCATTCTTTACTCACTGGCAGCTGATAAGTTGACAATTGTAATGCTAAGCATGAATAATTATACTGTGTTTTATTCCCTACTTTGTGTCATGGCATACTATTCACAAAGATACATGCTTTATATCATTTGTTTCTAACTTGCATTTGAGTCACAAGACTCAAATGACTCATTGTGATTCAAGTGATTGACTCGTGATTCAACTCATTTTTTTCAAAGAAAGATGTGATTCAACTCGCGACTCAAGATATGTTTTGGGGAAAAGAATCGATTCAACTCGCGACTCATCCCAAAACGATTGATTCATGAGTCGATTATCGATTCAACTCGAGTGGAGCACAAGTCTGGTGGTTAAGCACCAACTTTTCTTCGCCATTTACCAGCTGAATAACAGTCTACTGGCTCCTCGTGATCTTTGTGGAAATTTGCTGCATGCTGACAGTGGTCTCTTCCGAACAAGCCAGTGTCAGTCACTGTGCTCCGCTTGCTCCCAACATCCGGTGACGGGGACGACCGACGGTCGCCGCATGAACTTTAATCACCAACTTGACCACGCACCAACAACCACCGCCCCTGACTGTGCACAAATCGCGCCGGATTCCCCGGCCCTGCAACCCGACGCCGGCAGATCGCGTGCAGAGGCGCAGACACCGTGCGGCGGCACGCGTGCACCGGCGTCGCACGCCCGCGGTGCATGCACGCGCGGCGGCCGCCGGCATGGTGCACGGGCACACGAGTGTGCCGCATCTGAGCCGACAGTGGGGCGACTCGACCGTTGGCCGCGCCCGTCGCCGCGCGCGCGCGACCGAGGGCTCCGCCAGCGCAAGTCTGCGTGCGTGTGCCGGCGAGGAGATGGCGTTTGCGGCATTCTCGTGTCCACTGGCGGATCTAGCCCACCGGTTTCGGGGGGGACCAACTTTCGGTTTTCGGCGTCAGCCCCCCCCCCTCCCCTGCTCCAGTGGTGTACCTAGGAATTGCATCAGGGGAGCGGTCGAACGGATTTGGAGGGTGTCCATTCTTCCATTATTTTTGGTTAAAAGCACCGGATTTCGACCATTATTTGGCAAAGGGCCAATTTGATAAAATAATAATTAATGACAACATAATTTCCTGTGTAGGGGCCATAGCTTACCTGCACCGTTTCTAAGTTACCGGATTTTTGTTCTTTTTTACCAAAACGTTCACGTTCACGTTCAACGTCTTGTACCACGTCAACGTTCGTGCACGTGTACATACTGGTGGATCCGATTTTGTCAACTCTTGCTGTAAGCAGCACTTGAGCAGCATGGAACCCTCGATGTGTGTCAGAATCTACTATGCTACCGTATTGGCCTCCAAACAATTATAAAAATACCTTTAAAATTGGAGATTCTTTCATTCAGACGCTATTTTTAACCTCGGCAAAGGTTACTGCATTTTAATTTCATTTACTTCTGTTCGTTTCGGGGGAGGGACAGAGGACACTATGGCCCCCCATTTTAAGCGCTTCGGGGGGGGGGGGCAAGGGACACTATGGCCCCACATTTTAAGCGCTTCGGGGGGCGGGGGGGGGGGGGGGTGGCCATGGCTGGAATGGCCCCCTCCCTGGATCCGTTAGTACTCGTGTCTATTATTTCCACTGAACTCGCATCCACGCAATGCTTAGCTTAACACGCGCCCTGGAGGACCTCTGAAAATTACGCGAACTGGAGAGAATGTCTATCCCCAGGGGCGTCGATTTGTATCCTTTTGCGGGGGCCATGGCCCCCCCAATGCTGATCTTGGCCCCCCCAATGTTGATTTGGGCCCCCCCAATAACCCATGCTATTTTTATGCTGATAAAAAGCTAAAGGAAAAAAAAGAAGAAAAACACTGTGTTAGGTACATAGAAAACTTAGTTGATGTTAACCAGCACATTTTGTACTGAAAAAGAACAGATTTGGATTAGATAGTGCACTGAGTATCCAACTTTTGCTACACAATTCAAAATTATGTGCAAAAAAAACAAAATAGCTAGATTTCCCTCCACTGTGCAAGGAAAACCTACGCCATAAAATGTTAAGATTCGCTGATGATGCATTTTAAACCAGATTGTCTTTTTTTTTAATGTTAAGCCACGAAACAACAATTGGATTGTCATACTGATGTTTGTACACACCACCAATGGCAAAACCACACACATGTGAGCTTAAACAGGAAAAAATCCATTCTTAATTTCCAGTCATTGTCAAACTTGCATTGTCCAGTGAACAGCAGACAATCATCCTTGAGATTGTGGATATGCAAACTATAATTATCTTCAGCAGCCCACCTATCACACCATCAGCTTGATATTTACCTAGGTACCTACCTAAATGCCCAATAACACAATGGATGCATTCAATATTGATATGGGGAAAACGAGAGCCATGTGTGGGCAAATCTGCCAGCTTATGATGCCATGACAGAGAAAACTCAGCAAGAAGCTGCATGGCCACTGCAATATAATTGGTATTCCTAAAAGAATAAAAAAGAAAGCTATGGCTCACATGACTTTTAAGCAAACCTTAGTCATCCACGACCAATGCTATACAAGAGAAATAGCCTTGACAAGCCCAATGTCTCGTACGCCGCAAAAACACCATTATTAAACGCCGCAAAAATACCATTATTTTAAAAGGTACACCAAAGTCGCATTCAAACCTTGATGACGTCACAGGTTTTTATTCGTATATTGCATAAATTGGTAGCATCAGGCAAGTTTCAATTTAACTGCATGGGGGAGTGACTTTTTCAGGCGTACCGGACCACAGAGGTCATTTGCGCCACCTTTTTTGAAGCGAGTACGTTACATGTCTGACTATAAAAGCGGGTGTTTGCGATCAAGGTGCAGGCATGTGGACGTTTACATAAAGGGAATTTTACGTTATAGTTTGTGTTATATTTTAGGCGCTGAAGGCGGGGCTAGGATGGGGACATCCCTCTAATGTCTAAATGGTAGGGGCGTCGATTTGTATCCTTTGTGGGGGCCAGGGCCCCACCAGTGTTGATCTTGGCCCCCCCCCAATGTTGATTTGGCCCCCCAATAACATATGCTATTTTGTATGCTCATAAAAAAGTTGAAGAAAAAAAGAAGAAAAACACCATGCTAGGTACATAGAAAATGTAGTTGATGTTAACCAGCACATTTTGTAATTAAAAAAACAGATTTGGGTTAGATAGTGGACTGACTCTCCACCTTTTGCTACAAAATTCAAAATGGTGTGCACAAAAACCAATTGTCATTGTCAAACTTGCATACAATCCAGTCCCGTGAACAACAATCAGTTATCATTGAGGGTGTGGATATACAAACTATAATTAACCTCAACAGCCCACTCATCACACTATCAGTTTGATATTTGCCTGGTACCTAGGCACCTAGGTACATGCTGCAGAAAGACTTAGAAGAGCTTGTGAAGTGGTCCAAAAATGGCAGATGAAATTTAATTTTGTTAAGTGCAAAATCATGCATGTATGCAGGGGCGTCGATTTGTATCCTTTTGTGGGGCCCCACCAATGTTGATCTTGCCATCCCCCTCCCCCAATGTTGATTTGGGCCCCCCCAATAACCTAAGCTATTTTATGCTGATAAGAAAGCTAAAGGGAAAAAATGAAAAACACCATGCTAAGTAGAAACATTGATGTTAACCAGCACATTTTGTACTGAATAGAAACAGATTTGGATTAGATAGTGGACTGACTCTCCACCTTTTGCTGAAAAATTTAAAATTGTGTGCAAAAACAAACAAAACAGCTGGAATTCCCTCCACCTGTGGAAGTACAGCTTACATCTATCTGGGTTGGTTGGTTGGTTATTTGGGTTTACTGGCGCATTGACTGCGTTGGTCATACAGCGCCCATACAACTTGTATTGTTCCCACCTTAAAGCACAATAATACCCAAAAGCTTCCGAAAAAAAAATTACAACCATGTTCACAAAAAACATAATTTTGTATTCAATTTTGTAATTTTGTATTTTCAGAACATAAATTAAGTGAAATTTTAATTTAGTTTAATTTTTGTTCTCAAAAAGATAGGTTAGGATAGGCTATGTTAGGTTTTGTTGCATGAAAAAAAAAAAATGTTTATGCGATGTTACCGAACTCAAAGCCTTTTTGGCATTATTTTGCTCACAACCTGAAAAGTAAGCACAAAAAATAAGTGGGTCCAATCATCTTAGTCACCTTCATAAACATGGTATTCTGCATATTTTTCTTGGTTTTAAAGGAAAAAAAGAACACCTTAGACTGCAAGGTTACCAAATAATTTGCAATTTTGGGGGGAAACGTTTTTGGAACTTTTTTTTAAAGTTTTCCAACTTGAAAAGCCTAAACTAACCTAACTTAACCGAACCTAACCCATTTGCTTGCTATATGGAGGCAAATGTGTGTAAAAACTTGTCTTGTTACCACCTTAAAGCACAATAATACCGATTTAGCTAGGTTAGGCTAGTTTAGTTGTTTACCTTGGAAAAATTGTTCCATCATTTTCAAAAATAAAATAAAATTGGAAGTTTTCCTTCAAAAGCAGCTGACATTAGGTTCGAGTAAGTTGGGTTCGGTTGTTCAATTTAGAAAATTTTCAGAATATATATTGCTTAATTTTTGTTTCTATTTTTTCCTCCAAAGCAGGGGCGTCGATTTGTATCGATAGACACTAGCGCGCATTAAATGTCACACATCGTGATGGGCGTTCCTCAGAACATCCAAAATCGTAACATGCAAAGAAAAAATTCCAGTTACAGAAATTCCAGCGCCTGAAGTCTAAATTTGAGGTTACAGTGACAAATGTGCCGGAGGTAAGACATCTGTGGTGCAATTGCGCGCAGTGTTTAATCCGGAGGCCAATCTCATATGACGTCTACTGATTCGTTTTTTGTACTTCGCACATTCTGATGTATCGCACCTTCTGATGTATCTGCGGATTGGTGTGATTTTAGATAGTGAATAAATAGCTTGCTGATATTTAATTCCCAAAGGAACAGTAGTTGAAGAAGTTGGCAGGTAAGCTTGAAAAAATCCAGTCCATGCTTTTTTCTGATTTGTACTCAGGATTTCCATGTTAATATCACATAACTACCACGTTTGTCTTCAAGAAGAGCTGTTTTTAGTTTACTTTTATTAAGATTTTCATTCCACTGCTCTTAGTGCCCTTTCTGCCCAGGATTGGGGCACCTAGTGTTGCATTTCCGTCCAGGGGTTGGCACACCTTTTGGTAAATTTACAGCTTAAGGTAATTCCTGATTAATTTTTTCCCATGCAATGTTTAGGAATGTGATAGACACGATTTTGGTAAATTTGTGTTTTAAGGTGTTTTATGAATTCGTGGAATGTATCATTTCAATGCAATGTTTATGAATGTGACTCAGATGATGGGACCACTCATTTTCTATACAAATGCCTACATTTCAGGTTGTAAGCAAAATAACATCAACAAAAAGCTTTGAATTAGGTGACATAGGGTAAAGTATTTTTTTTTAAATAAAATAAATGCAACATAACCTAACCTAACCTAGCTTAACCTCCCCTTGGAGAAAAACAAAACCAAAACATCAAGTTGTAAAAATTTCAAGCAATGTATTTTTTGTACAATACAAAAATGTAACCCAACCTAACCTAACCTAACCTAACCTAACCAAACCTAACCTAACCTGACCTGACCTGACCTGACCTGACCTAACCGAATCTAACCTAACCTAACCTAACCTAACCCAATTTAACCTAACCTAACATAAGCTGCTTTTAAAGAAAAAAAATATTTCTTTCAAATTTTTGAACAATTGTTGAAAAAAATCTCGAACTTAAAACACTTAAACTAATCTAACATCACCAAACATAGCCCATTTGTTTGCTTTATGGAGGCAAATGTGTAATAACTTGCCTTGTTACCACCTTAAAGCACAATAATTCTGGTTAGATTAGGTTGGGTTAGGTTTTTTCATTTGTAAAATTTCAATAAAATAAATTGCTATATATTTTTCCAATCTTGTTTTTATAGTTGTTTTCTCCAAGGTCAGCTTAGGTTACATTATGTTATGTTGAATTTTTAATGTATTTCTTTTAATTGCTATGTTACCTAACTCAAAGCCCATTTTTAATGTTATTTTGCTCACAACCTGGAAAGTAAGCATTTGCACAGAAACTGAGTAGTGCCATCAGCTTAGTGACATTCCTAAACATTGCATGAAATTTAAATAGAAAAATATTAATAAAATACATAAAAGCACACATTTAATGTCCTTTCCTCTGCAAATGCATGCCTTTCAATTGAGAGTAAAAATAACACCAAAAAAGGGTGTGGAGTAAGGAAATATAGCATACAAATAATGTTCAAGATGTATGATAACCTTACCTAACATAGTTCAACTTCCCATACAAGAAATTAATTGTTTTTAATTTAAATTTTCGAGGCATTTTCTCAAATATTTTCAACTTAAAAAACCTAACCTAAGCTAGCCTGAACCGTTTATTAGTTTTTGTAGAAAAATCATTAACACAAATTATTTACCAACAAATGATTTTTTTTATAACTTACAACAAAAGCCTAACCTAACCTGACAAACCTCACCCCTTTGTATGCTTCATGGAGGTAAAATGTGTGTAAAACTTGTCTTGTGGTTACCTTAAACTGTGATAATACCTGGCTTTTTGGGTAATATTTCAGCTCATGGTACTCTCTAACTTCTTCTAATTTATTTTTTAATGCAGTGTTTGTTAATGTGCTGAACATGATGTAACCGCTCATTTCCTCTGCAGATGCACACTTTTCATTTGTGAGGAAAAATAACGTGGAAAAGGGGGCTTGGATTTGAGTAATATAGGATGAAAAATAATGTTCAGATAAAAAAAATGTAACATAACCTAACCTAACCTAGCCTAGACTTCCATGCAAGAAATGATTATTTGTATGCCAAATTCTCCTACCCCCCCCCCCAATTTCTTTTTTCTCAAACATTTTGAACTTAAAAAGTCTAACGTAACCTAATCTAGCTTGAACCGTTTTTGAAGATTTTTTTTTCATTTACTAACTTACAACAAAAGCCTAGCCTAACGCAATTAGACAAAACCTAGCTCCTTTGAATGATTCGTGGAGGTAAAAATGGGTGTAAAACATGTCTTGTGGTTACCTTAGACTGCAATAATATCTCTTTTTGTGCTACCTGGTGTACGTGATGAACCTCCATCTGCATGCTGCATGAGAGCATTGCACTTATTGGTTCACAAAGAACAATAACATTTTGAAAGTACAATATTTTCAGGAATGGAATCCTGTGCTGATAACATTTTCTGAGTTATAAATTTGCAGATCAGATCTACATCATTTGTGTTAATAAATATGAGAAATTCATAGAAATGCATACACCGGTTTGTAGACAAGAAGTTATTCTGATGATTTCTGATGTATTGGAAAATGACAAATTTTCATGATGGAAGCAGGCAAAGTTAAAGTACATATATCTCAATAAGTGGTCAGTTTACTAACAAGACAGCAAATTCACTCAAATAGCACTCAAAATGCCAGGCGGCTCACTCTTTTTGCAAGTTTAAAATCGATGACAGTGCTTTCTTGAATCATGTTTAAAGCACATGAAGGAAATGTATTGCTGACACTTGTTAGGAACTGATGTGTGTAGCGTTAATTAACATTTCTAATGTCCTGATGTTTGTACACAAAATATAGCTCACTATTGTAAATAGCATGGGAAGTATGATGCCATATATCATGGCTAATTTATGGTCAAACTGTTATGCAGCAGATTCCCTGCATTGTCACTTAGTTATTTGGGCTTTAGGGCACAGACCATGTTGATCACATAGCTCCCTGCATTGGTGTTAACTGATACATCAGTATGTTTGCAAATTCACTGATGAGTGAATCCATACCATTCTCACTGGGGTATAAAAGCTACATTATAACATTGTTTATACCGGGCAGCTGTGTCGGTGCATTGACGGCACGTTAAACTTTCGGTCAACATTCTGCCGTTTAACTTGAATTAATGGATCGGGTGGTGGGGCCAGGGTTCACGCAACAAGCTCTGCTTAGCAATCCGACCCTGGTTCATAAAGCCAGCCCAACAAGAACTCGGATGAAACTTATTAAAAAAAAAAAAATGCATATAACAGAAACCCATCTCGATTGTCCTGCTTACTCAGGACACCATAGAAGTCAATGAAGCCAATGAAAACCATAGAAGTCAATGAAAATGTTACTTCATCCCCTGTATTGTTAATGGAAACAAGTCTCTTGAACCATATGTTATGTCCTTCACAGTGTTGCTCCATCCACCTCCAACTCCAACCCTGACCAAACTTCAGGAGCTCATCCTTCTCCAAAGCAGTGTGTTGAAGAAGGTATGTATTGTAGCATAACTACTCTGACCGGAATTCCATGGTATCCATGTTGCCTTACAATCCATCCTTGCTGATCCATGTAGCAGATGTTTGACTTTCCTCAAACTGTCTGGATAACTGGGGAGTTGAAATCACATGTGTGATGAAACAGATGAACTATTCCTGGATTCTTATGTTGCATCATTGCATGGCACAGTGACATACCGAATGGGGAGGGGGAATTGTGGGAAGTTCCCTCACCCCCCCGTCCTGATAGGTTGTGGGGCCCCAAGAGTCCGCCGAGCTTCGAAAAAATGCGCTATGCTCCCTAAGAATTTCACTCGGTCGACCAAAAATCGCACCGGGGCTCAGAAAAAATCACATTCGGGGCCCCCAAACGTAGCGCAGGGGCCCCGATAATGACGCTGGTGCCTCAAAAGTTTGCACCTGGGCCCCTGAAAATCACGTTGGGGCCGCAAACAAGTCGTGCCGGGATTCAAGAAAATCACGACGGGGGCCACAAACGGTCGGGCCGGGGCCTCCTGAAAATCACGCCGAGACTGGGGTATTAAGAATTATCACCCGGGCCCCTGAAAATCACGCCAGAGGCCTGATAGGTCCCACCGGGGCTCTAAAAGTCTCGTTGAGATCACCCAACAAATGAAGCCGGGTGAATGAAAGACAGTCCGGACACGGAAAATCAATCTGGGATCTCAACAATAGCTCCAAAAGCCCACACAACTTGTTGGGCCCCCACAAACGTGTCGTAGCCACCGCAAGGGATCCCAACAAGTGACGACGGGGCCCCAAAAATCGCACTTAGACAAAAACAAATTCACGCCGCTTCTCTTGAAAATCTCACTGGGGCCAAAACGTCGTGCCGGAGCCCCACAAGTTGCAGCTGGCTTCCCAAGTACCAATATATACCCGGAATGTCACCTTGCGGACGGAAAAATTGCGTCAAGGATCCACAAAATAAGAAGTCGTCGGACGCCGGAAAAGAAACCTGTTTGGGCACCGGAAAAAACGCACCGAGAGCCAGAAAAATCGTACCGGGTTTCAAAAATAGCCTGCAGGGGGCTTATAAAAATAGACTTCACCACAAAAACCACAAGGAGACTCCATCGAATCGACCAGAGCACCGGAAAATTAAGAATGGGTCCCGAAAGAAAATTATCCGAAGGGCCTTTCTACTCTCGATCGTGCAATCTGCGGAAAAAACACGTTGAGCAGCCGCAGTAGCATACTAAATGGAAACATTCCCTTCCCTAACGTTAGGCACCAAGGAAATACTTTCACCCATCGTCATTACCGTTCAGGTCTGCTGTGCTCTGATGCTTCATCAATGCCGGTGTGTTTTAGCCTGCATCTGATCGCTGAAGTATTTTTATTTAAGCCGGTGTGTGTTTGTTGGTGTGTGGAGCGAGGAGGAGGGTAACAGTGACGGTGACGGTGACGATAGATCCGAGCCTACTATATGGCACTGCAGTCGCATGCTATTACTCAGAGTTGTTATGTTGGTGAGTTCGAGTCTCACCTGTCGCTACTCTTCGCCCGCGACCAATCGGCGTGAGAGATTGGCGACGCTATATGACACAACGGTCGACGTGTCGTAGAACCAATGACCAACCAAGAGTTGTTATGTTGAAATGTACTGAGCACTGCTCTTTTAATTATGTGACTTCACCAGTTATTGAGCGATTTTCCCCGTCGGTGAGGATGCTGAATAAACATAAACATACACATCGTCGAATAAGAAATCAGAATTTCTGAGATCAGAAAATATAGTGGGCTAAATCCGATGAGTTTTTTTTGGGGGGGGGGGGGTGTCTAGTGTTTTGGCACTTCGGCCCCCCCAATGTTTTTCAAAAATCGACACCCCTGTCTATCCCCTAAGATCTCAGCTCCTATTATAGCTAGTGTAATGAAATTTTCAGGGTAGATGGGTATGGTGGTGATCTCTGTTGTGTGCAAAGTTCATGAGGTTAGGTCAATATCTTCAAGGTGAAATGAGGTCATATTTGGCTTGTTTTGCGTGGCTTGGCTTGACATGGTTATGGATCACTGCGATTGTGTTTAAATGCTCAAAAATGGGCATCAATGATGTTTTGAACATAACTAATGATGCAATATAGATGATAGATCCGACAATTTACCTCAGGTCACCTATATATCCGCACTCTATCGGGTGAGTTACCGGTTCCAGTTGCTGAAACCGGGCCGCGCGCCGGGCCGGCGGGCGGCCCGGCGCAATCGGCTTCACGAAGAAACGGCTGAAGTACATGAATGATGTATGGAAACGCTTAGATTCATAATAGGCGGTTTCACGCGTGCACTAGCGGGAAGTAATCGCCATGACATCCCAATGGCGGGGTCAGGGCATAATAATTACGTTGATCTGAAAGCTTTTAGTCTGTAGATTGGACCAATTTATGATATCAATAAACGAACAGAGTAGGTTCTGTTATCTAATACGACAAGTTTTGTTTACTAGTAACAGCCTATTTATGCACAAACCCTGAAAATGTACACCCACATCCGCGCCTGGGACGTCATCTAGTCGGAAATCTGGAAGTCAGACCAAGCGAGCCTGACTTCGGAAGTAAACTCGATGACAACAGCTGTTTGTCGAATTCAGCGGTCTTCAAATGCCAAATTTTCCGAGCATTCGACCACTCTGATCAATATCGCCAGCCAACTTCAACTGCAGTAAGTGATTGGCCCTTTATGATAGCTGGGACGAATCATAATCCACGTTTCAACAAATGACGTCATTATTTGTGCTCTGATTGCATCATTTATGGCTGAAATATGTCAGGTGAGCCAACGAACAAGTTTGTCTCAGATGCGCATATTTTGGACGTGTTGCGGTCTTTTGGGTGCTGTAAACAATTCATGCTTTGTTCTTTCTTGCGTGTATGATATTCAAAGACAAGGATCAATTGCCCTCCCCCACAGTAGGGGTTATTCAGGTAGGAGTACAGCAACACTTAAAAACGGAGTCATGTATGGTGCGGCACAGCGGACGCCATTACAACTGTAAACAACCCGCTTGTAAAGTGGAGAGAATTTAATATTTTCGGGAGCGTCAAGAGGGAATCGTAGCATCTGGAAATGATGTATTTAAATATTTATTCATAATACAGGTACTTCACAGTCATAAAATAAAACGTAAAAGGAAAAATATTCATCCGCAGGACATATACTACCACTTTCTCCCTAATATTGTATATATGCTGGTAATCCAACGGCAAATTTATGTTTTGTCCGGCAACTCCTACCTCCCGGCCATGGTGCCAAATGCGGCCAGATTGGCTAGTTGTTTCTGTGAACTGAGCGCTTTTTTCAAACAGTGCCACAATTTGAATATGTTGGTTGAGTTTAATATTGAATTTATTACTTCATAGTTAAAACTTCTTGAACATTCCATATATACAGATAAAGTACATATATTTCAATGATATGCCCTTCATACTAGACGAAGTCATGGACATTGCATCCCGGTGCTTATTGGCCGTCGTGAAAAGGGCTAATGACAAAAACAGAAATTTTAAGTAGGGAGTAACATGTAAAATGGCATGAATCGCATGACTGCCATTTGCGTTTATGACAATCCTCCAGTTGAACAAGTTTGGTTCCATTGACCTGTCATGAACTTGACCTGAGTTAACCGCGGTGACCTGGCATGATCTTGAAACAATATAGCATAACAATATACATCAAACAAATAGCGAGTATTGCCATGGACACTTCCATTTTGCCGATATACGGGAAGCGCATTAGTGCCGATTTTTGTAGTCCGACCATACGAAATGTTTTGACTTTGATGGCCTCTAACTCGAACAAATCTCGGCCGATTTTCGTTTTTCTTGTTTTAAGCGACGCGCTGGACATTTCTAAGCAGGTACACAAACAATAGCGTATATCGGCTGGTAAAATTGTGATTTATTTACGAAAAATCGGAGGGGTAGACGGATTTCGCCCCCCCCCTCTCCAGAGCGCATGGTAAGATGCTCGTCTCGCAATCGAAAGATTGTGGGTTCGAATCTCGCCTGTCGCTCCTCTTCGCCCGCGACCAATCGGCGTGAGAGATTGGCGACGCTATATGACTCAACGGTCGACGTGTCGTAAAACCAATAACCAACCAGAGCGCATGTTAAAACAACAACAAAAAAACAAGAAGGCATGGAGGTATCACTCCCCTCCTCCTCAGCCACAATGGTGGTCCAGCCGATCGGCGCGGCAATCAACTGACGTCGCGCGGAAAGCACGACGAGCGTCGTCAGCTGGCGCGGCTGATCAATGCCAGCGTGACGCGTCAGTGACGCCAGCGGCCGACTACGCCGCAGTTGACCGGAACTGGGCGGACACGGCGGCGTGTGGCGGCGCTATTAGACGATACGCGCGGCCCGCCGCCACCCGGGGCAGAGGCGGATCCGGCAATGCTCATGGTGAGGGCACATTTCCTCGGTGGAGCGCCTTCTGCGGAAAATTGTGTTGCGCGGAGGGGGGCAGGGGTAGTGCAGTCCGCGAACATACTGAATAGGCGCCTCTTCGCCTCTTCGTATTTCCTCTAAAAGGGGCGACTTTGGTTGAAACATCCAATGAGTGAGGCAGGGACGCTGCACATGAGCCTCCCTGAAGGGGCTTTAAACTGATATATCTTACCTCTTATATGACCCACGCAATCATGGGGGCATGCAATGAGCAGTAAAGGTTCATATTCTACTTTCATGAACTCATGTCGGCTACATTTGCATGAAAATATGGTCCAGAAAGTGGTTTAATTCCATACCTTTTTCGTGCACATGTACTCTTTGTTTGAAAATATTATTTGTGGTGCACGAGTTTGGTACAGAGTGCAATTGTCACCGTATATGCAATGGTGTATATATATATATACAGTCGATGCGCCCTTAAGCCCAAATAACCAACCATATATATATATATATATATATATATATATATATATATATATATATATATATATATATATATATATATATATATATATATGTATATGTATATGTATATATATATATATATATATATATATATATATATATATATATATATATATATATATATATATATATATATATATATATATATATATATATATATATATACATATATACATATATATATATATATACATATATATATATATATATATATATACATATATATATACATATATATATATATATATATATATATATATATATATATATATATATATATATATATACATATATATACATATATATATATATACATATATATATATATATATATACATATATATATATATACATATATATATA